>WBZZ01005085.1:62500-162500 GCA_019918135.1 Paulinella micropora
CACACCTGCTGCTGTTGTTGTTGTTGTTGTTGTTGTTGTTGTTGTTGATGATGATGATGATGATGGTGGTGGTGGTGGTGGTGGTGATGATGATGATGATGATGATGATGATGGTGATGTTGATGATGGTGATGTTGATGATGATGATAATGATGATGATGATGATGATAATGATGATGATGATGATCATGATGATCATGATGATGATGATCATGATGATCATGATGATGATGATGATCATGATCATGATAATGATGATGTTGACGATGATGATGATGATATCCCTCCCGAACGTTGACTGCTCAGTTTCTGCATGTGCGAGGGAGGACCCTGTGGGCGTTCAATATACCGCAAAGGCATATGCCCAACACAATACGTGACCAACGCCATCTATCTATCTATCTTACTATCTATCTATCTATCTATCTATCTATCTATCTATCTATCTATCTATCTATCCTATTTAAGCAACCGCATCCGCAGCCGCAGCATTTTGGTGGATGAACACATACACACACACACACACACACACGACACACAACATACACACACACACACACACACACACAGACACACACACACACACACACACAACACACACATACAAAACACACACACACATGCACACACACAACACACAACACACACACACACACAGACAGACACACAGACACACACACACAGACACAGACACACACACACACACCACACAACACACAACACACAACGCACACGCACACACACACACACAACACAGAGACAACACAGACAACACACACACACACGCAACACACACGCAACACACACACCACACAGACACACACACACACACACACACACACACGACACACGACACACGACACACACACGCACACACACAGACACACACACAGACACACACACACACACACAACACACACACACACACACAACACACACACACACACACACACACACACACGCAAGCACTCACGCACACACACAACACACACACACACAACACGCACACACACACACGCACACACAACACAACACACACACACACACACACACACACACACACACACACACACACCACACAACACACACACACACACGCACACAACACAACGCAACACAACACAACACAACACAACACAACACAACACAACACACACACACAGACACACACACACACACACAACACAACACAACACACGAAAATCCTCGTAAAAATGTGGCGGCCAGTGGCTGGTTTCATATGTGTTTACGGCGGGTTAAGTGCCAATGTACACGTGGGTCATGCGGTTCCAATGTACCTAGAATGAATAAAAAGTTCTTTGTCTGCGGTGACTGTCGAACTTCATGAAGCGCTATGGCTGCCAAGGCGGGGTAGTAGTATAATATGAAATTTACAAGGGTCGTTTTTCGTGCCTTAAAACGACCTCATAAATTTCATTTCTCTTCTCCTATTGCTAGTTTGAACTTTCAATACAAAGCGTCAAAACAGCAAAATAAAAAAACGAAAATTTTGATGAATACGAAAAAGAAAAATAAAGAAATCTCTCTTGCTCTTAATCTCGCTTTTAAATAAAAATAAAAATCAAGCAAAAATTTTTTCCGCTTTACTTTTACTTTTAAATAAAAGCAAAAAAAGTTAAAAAAATTTTTAAGGTTAAAAAACAAAACACCCCAAAGAGCCCCCAATCTATAATCTAGATTATAGATTTCACACGAGCGTCTTGTTATTTTAGATAACTATAATATAAAAGAACATTAATATAAATGGATACGCGCAAACAGAAGAGAGCAGAATATGTAAAGGAAAGAAGAAAACAGAAATATACATATGTATGTGGTAAAGTAATAGGGATATATGGAAAATATCAACACGAAAAATCTGACTTTCATAGAGACTACTTCGCAGAGAAAGAAGAGGTTATGATAGGAGGACATAAAGTTATTCGTATAATTCGTAGAAATGACGACATGGAAAGATATTATAAAAATCACTCGTGATTTGCTATAATAATGTTATCAAAATAAAATGTAAAATCATTTAAAGAAATAAATATTATTACTTATATAATATGTCTTCTATAATGATACAAGCGGACAAGGAATTGAAAGAACTATACAACTTACATTTTCCAGAAGCATTAGCAGACGATAGAAGAATTAAGAAATACACTAGAAGAGAAACGCTTCAACGATATAGCAAAGCCTTTAAGTTTTGGGATGAACAGAAAAACAAAGCATTAGAGGCTCCAACAATGTTGAATATCCACAAATGGGAAATATGTGAAGAAGCAATAAGACAACTTAAATTAAGGGTGATGATTGTATTAAATAATAAAATGTAAAACTATTTAAAGAAATAAATTATATTACTTATAATATAGATATGGGGAGACACAAGAAATATCTCACACCCGAGGACAAACGAAAGGCTAACTCCGAAAAGGCGCTCGCATATTACAAAAGAAATAAGGATGAAATTAATCAAAAGAGGAAGGAGCAATTAAAAGAACGAAACAGAAAACTTAAGGAATATGAAGAAATGAAGGCGAGAGGAGTATAAAAAACAAAAAACGAAAAATGATTTTTTTATGAATGAATTTCATGTTAAAGGTAAGACAATTTATATATATATATATATATATATATATATATATATATATATATATAAAGATAAAACAATTTAATTTATTTTCATTATTTTTATATCCTAACTAATATAAAAGTAAAATATGCCACCACCATTACCGCCCAGACCAACGAAGGAAAATGTAGAACTAGCGAAGGTAAGGGCGAATTTGAAGAAAACTACAACAAGAGAAAACAAAATGGAATTTAAAGTAGTAGAGTTGAAATCTAGGCGAGACAATAGATTAAACTCTCTTACATACGAGAAGCAAGGATTAGATATAAACTTTTATGATACTGACGCATTAGAGCGAGAGGTTCTACTTCCAATACTATTAGATGTGAAAAGAAATGGTATGACAGGAAATGCGGACGTTCATATTACTATAACATACATAACTGACCACGAAGAATTAAATAGATATTATAAAAAGAAAACATTTAATTCGTTTCAAATTAAAAACTATGGTGCTTTTATTGAAATGTTGAATGAGTTTAACATAAGCAATATTGAAGCATCAGGACTAGGTTATGAACGGATTATTGAATATGCTAAGGTAGTAGTAGTTCAAGAAAACGGAGGAGGATGCTATGAGGGAAAATACAAAAGCAAACAAACGAAATATGAGGAAAGTATATTAATATCTCCCGCCAGCAAAAATAATAATTGCTTATTATTCCTTTGTAAGGACATTCTCAATATGCCACTTATTAATAGAAAAAGATGTAATGATATTAGAGAACAATTCAATCTTTCTAATGATTGCCCTATACCATTCTCTACAGCCGTAAAAATCCTTAATACTTTGATAAAAGAAGGAAAGACATATGAAATAACAAATGCCTTAACAAAAGAAACTATAAGCACGAACAAAATCGGAGAAGAAGCGGATATTATGATTTACTTAGAAAATAACCACTATTTTGGATTAATTAAAAGATGTAAAAAGAAATGTGAAAAATGCCTGACTAAGTATTTTACTAAACATACTTGTAATCCAAAAGTTATCAATTACGCGAATAGAGAAATATTAAAGAATGGAAAGAGACATCTAATAACGAAGGCTCATAAAGAAAAATATAATAATAAAGATGAACTTCTTCATTATGACCTTGAAACTTTTAGAAATAACATTCTTGCTGACGGCTTTGATATTCACGACTGCTATATAGTCGGATATACTCAAGGGACGGAAGGATTTAAATATTATGCTGGTATTGATTGTATTTCTAAATTTCTGGATTTAGTCTTAGAGAGAGGAAGAAAGTTAGCATTAGAATGGGCTAACAAACAACCACCATATCTCCGACGCGTCGGAGATATTCCAGTCAAGAAAGTAGCAGGAGTACGAAAAAAGAAAAAGAAGAAAGATGAAGAAGCACCCATTTTATATGTGAATGGGTTTAACGGCGCGAACTTTGACCACTACTTCATTAAACAGGAATTAATAAGAAGAGGCATTAAACCAAAATCTCACATGATTAATAACGGCTCAATAATCTCTTTACAATTTGAAAATATCAAAATGTGGGATATGTGTAAGCATACTCAGGGGACATTAAAAGAAAACTTAGAAAATATGAAATGTAAAACTCTTAAAGGAGATTTCGACCACGACAAGGCTTCTACTTGGGAAACAATGAGCGAAGAATTAAGAAATAAGTGTCTTGAATATTTGAAGTGTGATGTTATGGGGTTAAAAGAGTTATATGACAAAATAAACACAGAGATATTTGAAAAACACTCAGTGAATTTAACTTCATACATTTCAACTTCAAGCCTTGCTTTCAATATCTGGAAGAAAATGATTGATGGTAAGCACGATGTAAGACTCCCAACTATTGAACAAGAGAAGGCGTTTAGAAAAGCGGTTATCGGAGCAAGAACATATCCAAGCAAAAAAAGATTTATTTCAAAACAATACAAGAACTACTTAGCAGGGAAAATCACATTTGACGAATTAACTGATTATTTAGTTGATGCGGATGTCGTATCTTTATACCCAACAGCGATGCTTAATTTATTTATGGTTGGAGAAATTAAACTGGCTATCGCACCATTTGATTATAATAATCTTCCTATCGGTATTTACAATGTTGATTATATCTCACCAAAAGACATATTACATTCAAGAATAGGACAGAGAAATAAAATGGGCTCATTAAAGTGGAATTTAGCCGATATGAAAGACCAATGGCTTACAAGTGTTGATATTGAAGATATGATTAAGGAAGGCTACAATATAACAATTCATAAAGGATACTATACAGAGGAGGCTGAACCAGTTTTCAAAGAATATATATTAGAAATGTTTAAGGCGAAAGAAAATAGCGAAAAAGGCACACCGCAATATTTATTAGCCAAACTATTTATGAATTCGTTAGGAAAGATGATACAACGACCTATCCCAACAGAAGCAGAATATATTAAATCAAATGAGGAGTATTGGAAATTTTGGACAAAAAATTATATATCTGATGTGGTTGAATTCAAAGATAAAGACGGAAACAAACTTTGGCACGTATCTGGAATGCCTAGAAATGAAGTAATAATTGAAAAGAGTATTACAAAACCTTCTCACTACGGGGCTTTCATTCTAGCATATAGCAGGCGAATTATGTATAACTACATAAAAGAGGCTAATCCAAATAAAGATATAGAGGCTGATTTCTATTACACCGATACCGATAGTCTAGTGTTGCATGTTAGGTTCGCCAAACTAATCAAAAGGCTTGGTGATAAATCTCTCGGTGGAATAACAGATGACTTAGGAGATTGCTGTAAGATAATAAGAGAAATATGGATTGCTCCTAAATTGTATATGTTAGAATTTACAACGAATGAAGCATTTCTCCCTTACCTTACTAAGAATGACTTGAAACATAAAGACAAAGGAGTTCACATAATTGAATGCTACGAAAACGATGGAGTAAAAAAGAGATACTACCACCTTAGAGGTAAGGGGTTGAATTCAAAGGGGCTAAATCCAGAAGTATATGAAAAGATGGATTTAGGTGAAAGCATTGAAAATGTTAGAGATTTTCAAATGAAGAAAATTCATTTATCACGAAATAGCAAACAGCAAAACATTAACCATTTCAGCATAGTTCATACTAAAAACATAAAAAAGAAAGTTAATGATAATAAATGGCAAGGTCGGGAGTTTATCAATGAAAATGATAGTATTCCTTACGGATATCAAACGATGTTTATGAGCGAGTGAAAATGAGCGTTATGTTGAAAATTCAACATTGGATGAAAGCGATGCTCATAAATAGTTAATTAATTAATTTTTTATTTTTTATATCCTATAGTATATACTAATGTCTCTCAAGTCTCTCGCGGAAAAATTTGAAAAACTTTCTATTAATAATAAAACATGTACTTTGGACGATATCAAGCAAGTTATTGATGGGCATGTAAGTGAATATAAATCTGAAAGTAAAAAACTTCAAGAACAAGAAAAAATATAAGGGGAAGTCCGTCGCCGATGTCGCTGTATTTGATAAGCAATACTTAATATGGTTGAATAAGCAACCGATGATGGGAAACTATCCAGAACTCAAAAAAGAAATTGTTAAATATATTCTATAAATCACCCTACATTCTCCTTTAAATTTATCTCTTTTTTTATTATTCTTAATATCGCTTTTTCTCTATGAAAATTGTTAAATTGCGTATAGTGTGGCTCTTTTAGAATTTCCCTAAAGTCTTCTCTTTCTTCTGTTTCTATATTGCGATAATTTAATTTATTCTCTTCTAAATATCGGTCTGTAATTTCTTTAAACTTTATTTTTTCAAAGTGATGGTCAACATGAACGTTTTTTCTATCGTGTATTTCTTTTGTTATTTCACATATATATTTCGGCTCAATGAAAATATCTATTACCATTCTATTTAAATATTCTTCTATTTGATTTTTTATAGTATTTCTACACGCATCATTAAATTTGGTCTTGGTGTATCTCATCATTTGTTTCTCTTTATTTACCCCAATGTAATTAATACAATTATACCACGAAAATGCTTTTTCTCCTATACGAAAGTGCTTACTACCATATCCATTATTTTCAACATCAATTTCACAATTTATAAAATGTTCAAATTTCGTCTTATAATCAGGATGATTAATTATAATACCCTTAATAAAATTACTATCATTTTCATTTAACTTTTCGTTGTGCTTATATTTGCTGACGATATTTCTTATATATACTATTATTTCTTTCTTTGTTTTAAACATTACCCCGCTTAGTATATACAACATACTATATACTCTAAAATAAAATTAATAAAAAAAATAATATTAATAGTATATGATGACAGACCTGAGCACCAAGCAGGACTACTTGAATGAAATTGAAAAATGGAACCTTGATGGAGATGTCAAAAAGCCGACAATTAAATGGACTAAACCCGACATTGTCTCTTTCTATGAGCAATATAAACCAAGGGATGATAATGTGAAAGTAGTTGTACCATTGGAAAGCGTGTTGATGGAGGAAGAAAGCACTCCTTTTACGACTGCTGATTTAAAAGAAACGGGGATTACTGAAATAAAGGCTAAGGTCGGCGAAGAGATGGAGAATGCTACATGTACAGAAGAAGGTTGTATATTGAAGAATAACAAGCAAACCGATGTTTTTCTTCAATATGGTAAGTATAAAAAAATGAAAATTGAAGATGTCGCTAAGATTGATAAACCATACCTTGAATATTTAATTCAACAACCTTATTTTAATAATAAAGATGCGGTAAAAAAATATTTGTGATGATATTACATTGTCTTCCACTAAATTTTTTTTGTCTTTACCAATCCTCTATAAAATTAGCGATAATATTGACATTTCCACCATTATTAGTAGTAGAAACCGATTTCTGTGTAAAAGTTAATACATCACTTGGAGACAGATAAATATCATAATTTCTTAGATTGATTTGTTGAGTTGAATTAGCATTGACATATATTTTAAAAATCGTCGTTCCGTTGGCGATAGCACTCGCTGTTGTGTCAGTATCAACTATTGAATATTTCGTATCTACATCCGCATACACTGCTCCAGTTAATGTTCCATTAACCACCATTCGCACTATATTCGTTTTTGAGTCTTCATTACTAATGCTTATTAATGATGGATACACTAATGAATAATTGTCTAAGTTAGCACCAGCACTGTCATATTTTGCCTTATTTCTTATACTCAATATAGGTATTTCTGTAGTGTGGGCGACTTCAGCACCCTCAATTGAATTCGTTATGCTGGTATTAATAGTATTTGACCCCTCAATGAATAAACTAGCACTCGCTGTTTTAAGAATTTGTATTCCAGTCTTTGCGTCATTTCTCATGACTGCTGTAAAGGGTAATGTCGTATTTCCAAGGCTTACTTCATCATTCGAATTAGCATACTTAATCATATGAACTAGTTGAAATTCACCAGTCTCTGGATTTTCAATTGAAAACTTAATAGCACCAAACCCAAGATACTGAAATTGAATTTGAAATACATTTCCTACGCTCCATTCTAAGTCTGGCATAGCCGAAGTTCCATCGCATGGGTCATCCCAGTCTTTTTGGTCAATATATTCTACATCATTTCTTTTACAATGTGCGATATTCATTCCTTCGTGATTTTTGTAAAAATAAAATCCATCGTTAAGATCATTTCCTATTCCAATAAATGAATAGTAATCTTTTGTATCATCCGTTGTCCATAGAGCAGTAAAGCGGGCAAGGACACCTGTTCCAGTTCTATATTTTATTCTCCTTTTACTTACCAATCTAGCATCCGCTGTCGCATTTGCTTGAGTTGCTAATACAGCCATATTATCCAAAAATGACACAGACGATTTTGTTTCTGTTTTTGTCCATACCCTTGTATTAATGGTATATGGAAAGATTTCTTGTAATACTGGTGTTAATTGCGCAGTTGTTGTTTCGCCGAAGGCTGTCTTCATATTATCAATGTGTCCATCATATCCTACTTTTAGGTTAATGAACTCTCCTCTTGGATTTTGTGCGATTAAATTTCGTTGGTGAGACATTCGTGATCTTTTGCTTTCGTCTTCGACTTTCGCAAAATTCGCAAAGTCGATTATCTATATTATTAACGTTAAAAAAATATTTTATTAAACATCGATGTTTGTGAAACACACGAAAGCGAAGCGAAAGTGTGAATTTACAAATATCTATGAGATCGTAATCATATTGGCCTTAACCTGTACCTCCCGCTGAGTAATGGCCACGGTGTAGTGGTTGTAGGCGGCATTCGCGGTGGTCGCAATAAACTCCCATCGTCGCTCAGTATCAAGACTTAAACCGCTGATTTCATTCTGGTCTTTGCTCCATAGCGGGCGGGTATTATCCCAAGCATCAACCCAGAACCAGTTGTATTTATACACATCGTTATTCAACAAGGCCGAACCCTCAACCTTTGGCTTCAAATACATATAGTCTTCTTCGCTCGCTGTGTCAATGTTGAATTCTTGCTGGCGGGAACCATCCAGAGTAGTGTAGAAATTGACAACCTTACTAGCGCCATGATTATCGTTGTCATAGGCTGTGTTCTTTCTTTCTTCTGTGTTAAAAACAGAGTGATAAATCTTCTTCAAACGGCGACCATGACCTCTGTCAAATCGCATAATAATGTTTTGGCTTGTGCTTGCTTGTGTAGTATTCTTATAAACATAAGGATAATCAATATTGAAGTTCATGCCTTCGGGGCTAGCAATCTTCTGCTGGATTGATTGAATGACATCAGGGTTCGTTTCAACCGCAAGAAACAAGGCAAGATTCGTGACATCAGCAGATACAGCCATAGGCATGGTAGCATTTAGCGCGGCAAGATAAGCAGTGCTAAGACAAGTAGCGGCACCATTCGTCACCGTATAACCAGTTCTGTCAGTAGCACCCCACACAATCCGCATAGTCAAAATTTCTGGAAACATAATAGTCTTATCAAGTGCGAAATAGTGTTAATAATCATACCCAAAGGAATTTTAACGTTAATGGCCAAAGTGGCATTCGCTCCACTTCCCACAAGATACTTCGCCTCGTTGTAATTAACATTTACGGCGGATAGTGCTCCAACTCCAGTCGTTAGAGCAGCATCATCATGACGACGAGCAGAAATCACTGGCTCACGCAATAGAGCGAGAGTTCGTGCTGCTACGTTATCACCAAGATCTGTCATAGCACGAAAGTCGGTTCTAATTGCTTCAGTAGCACTCATGTTAATCAATCCGTTAGCATTACACTTTTGGAGCATACACCCCCAACCACTAGCATCCCCGTGGTTAGGAAGGTCTAAGAAATCCTTCAAACTCATTTCTGGTTTCCACAGCATCTTAGTTACATTTCTAAGGTTGTTAACGTCGCACAGATAAACACCGCTACGGGTCTGAAGTTGTATCTGGCTAATTTGTGAAAGGCAGTCCATAAAAATTCTTGAATAAGTGTTGGCGCCCGCTGCTCTCATAGTATAAGTAAAACTCAAATAAGACCGAGCGAGATTAAAAGGTCGGCTAATAAGGTCAAAAATTCGTTCTTGCCCTCCAGCAGTGGTGACTTCAAAGGTTCCAGAGCCCTCACGTGGAGCGAGTTTATTCAAACGATACGAAGCACTGATGTAGTCAGTCTTGCTGAAATCCAATTCGCCTCCGTGTAGAGTTGGCCTTTTGTTTTTGATATTTTGGCGCTTGAGATTATTAACTAATTCACAAGAATATATTTATAGAAAAAATTAAATAATTCTAAAATTAAATTAATTACCTTACCTCACCTTTAACAAATTGAAAAATGATGTAAATAAATTAAAATAATTAGTCTCTCTGTAAATCAACAATGTCATAACAACTCCCAAACCATTAAGATTAATCGCTTGGTCGTTTTCGTCCGTCAAGTAAAACCTATATACATTATTTGAACTGGTTGATAATTTCTTTCCATACTCAGACCCACTTCCGTCGTATATAACGGCTCCAAATGGAATATCATTCGCCGTGTATATTTCTTGTAGCACATGATTATCACCTTCCCCCACTAAGTCCGATTGAAGATACAAAGTCTTTTCTCCAATTAGAATAATTACGTTCGGCGATTTAATAAAATCAGTGGCGAAGAAATATGTTGAATTTCTATCAAACCCCATTACTTCGTGAATACGGGTATCACTATCAAATATAAATCGCGGTTGAATTCCCTTATTCTCTGACACACTGAATGTTAATTTGCCATCCTCTGGTTCTATGTTGGTATTATTACTAGATACAACATAAGTATAATTATTTGGGCTGTCCGCGGTTAGCACCTCCGACAACTTATTTTTTAGATTGTTCATTGTGTAGTTTCCCTCAGGTATCGTAATTAAAGCCTCATACCCGTCTTCGCTAAGAGTAAAAGTATTATATGGCGAAGCCACCGAATAATACGACTTTGGAATGTAAATGTGTAATATTTTACAATGTGTGGGATTGTCTAGTGATTTTAAGTTTAATTCGTGTGTAAAGTCGCTGTCTGAGCCAGTTATTCTGTTTTTGCTGTTGACATAATAGATGCCTGTTGCGCGACCGCCTTTATAATCCATGATGCGTATATTATTACAGATAAAAATCTTTTATATAAAGGTGTCGAAGCCATATCCGTGCTGTGCTTTTAACTTTTCTGCTTCTTCTTCCTTTAGGTCTGTATATCCGCTAGCAAACTTAAAGCGATTACCTTTCGCTCGCTCTAAAAGAAACCTCATACTATGCCATCCACAAGTTGAGGAAGTATCAGATTGTTGCTTTACTTGATTAACCTTCATAAGCAGGTATGTGCTTGGGTGGCTTTTATCAATTAGTTGTTTCATTTGTTGTTGAAAGTCTTCCGTTGGTTGGTAAAGCGCTAATGGGTCATACACTTCCACTGACCTGGCTTTATCCAGACTTACCCATATAGCAATCCAATGAGACCCCGCTTGTTTGTGATTATCTAAATTCATAATAAATCCGTATCGCTTTCTTTTTTCTGGATTTAGTTTGTAGATTTCATCGCTGGCTATTGCTCCGAGATACCATCCATATTTTTTCATTATATCATCTATTTCATTAGTCATTAAACTGCGACCCTCACCCTCTTGCTGTGGTTGCTCCTCGACGCTCGGTGGTATGGTTGTCTCCTCTGGTGGTGTTTGGTCTGGCGGTGTAGTCGTATCTGTTGTCGGCTCTGGTGGCGGGGGTAGCGGTTGGGGCATACCTTCATCAACATTTAAATCCGCTGAAACTTGTTTATCTACATTTGGGTCTATAGTCATTTTGCCAGTTAGAGTTTTTACAAAATCCTTTTTATTCATTGTGTGCTTCCAATCATTGCGGGATAGATATTTTTTATTTTCGCTACTGAAAATACCTTATCAATTAATTCTTCTAATGTCTTCGCTCCAGTGTCTACGCGACGCTTGGGGGTGTGGTAGGGGGTGTTTCCCCCTCCAGTACCTTTTTGCTCACTAATGCCCATAAACTCTTCATATCTAGCATAATCCGCTATTCTTCTTTTCACATTTTGTTCTTCATTTCCAACATCAATATTAAACCTTTTAATCATGTCAATAATCCACTTTGAAGTGTCTTTGTAGTTTAATTTTTTATGACCTTCACTATCTAGTCTCTTTTTTAAAGCCTGTGCTAACTCTTTTATAGTAATGTTTGGGTGATAAGTTTTTGAAAATCCAGATATTAAAAAATGGTTAAATATTAAATGGTCAAAATGCTTACCCTTTTCTTCTGCTTTCTTTTCTTCTTTTTCAAGTTTTTCTTTATATTCTTCTGCTAACTTTTTCTGTTCCTGTAAAGACGTCGCTGTGGCTATAGCATCCTGAATATCTTGACTGGCTTTTTGTAAGTCTTTACGACTCATCTTTTTTATGAACTTATCTGTATATCCCGCTAATTTCAGTGTTTCAATATCTTTCTGCTTTTGCTTTTTTTCTTCCTCATATTGCTCTTTTGTTTTTAATGGTGCTTCATTTTCTAAATTACTTAATGGCGGTGCTTGTGGTGGTGCTCCAAATGGCGGTGCTAATGGTGGTGCTTGTGGCGGTGCTCCAAATTGTGGCGGTGCTTGTGGCTGTCCATATTGCGGTGGCATAATATATTGATATTGCGGTGGCGGTGGCAATGCTTGTATTCTATTTTTTCTGTCTTCTTCATATTTTACATCATCTATGAGTTTTTGCTCCCTTCTTAGTTCTCTGTCTTTTTGTTCTTGTCGTTCCTTGATATCGGATAGTTCATTGCGGTGTATCCTTGCTAACTCATCCTGCCTTTCCTTAGCATCTGCTACGTCTTTTCGTTTTAGCCTTTTCTTTTCTTCTTCCATCTCATCCCTTTTCTTCTTTTCCTTTGCTTCCTCGTCATGTATTAACTCATATTTCTTTTGTAAGTTGCTTTGTATCTGGTTTCGGTTCTCGTGTTCAAGACGATTGAAATCAGATTTGATTATTTTTTCTCTTGGTTTGCGACTAGCCCTTTGCGACTTTGGTTTGCTAATATATTTCATAAAAAGTTTAACAATTTGTAATGTGCTTAAATCATTTGTTTTCTTACCAAAATTAAGATAATATTTTTTACCCTTCTGGATAATATAAGGCCTCCCGTTTTTGTTTCTATACACCCGCGGCGGTCTTACCTTTGATATTTTCTTATTAGTCTTAGCCGAACCCATTATATTATCAAAAAAAATATTTCTAGAAACAAAATATTTTAATGAAACTTAGCCCCGCATGCGAAACACGTTTCATCTGAACTTTACAGCACCTCCTCGTTGCTTACCATATCCAAGTTTTGCAGCGGTAGACCCGATACGAGACTCATATGGAACCCCGACATCGCCAAGGGCATTAGCGGTCTTTGAAATAATCTTGTTATCGCGAAGAAATTTATTAACAGCCATTGCGGTTTTTCCGACCTTAGCCCAGTTAATCTTTCCTCCCTTTTGCCCACTCTTCTTCTTGGTTTTCTTTTTTCCTCCCTTCTGTGGCATTGATGGATTGTATCCGATGTTATATCCTGATGGTTGTGAAATTATCACTGGTGATACTGGCATGTATAATACAGAAAAATAATTATTTACAAATTTTTTTATTTTAATCTGTGAGCAAAATTTTTTCTTAACTCATCATCAACACTTGAAACATAAAGAAAATTAAATCTCTCCTTTGTAGCCTCATGATACTTTTGAAGAAAATAATCAAAGTCAAAAGATAAGTCTAAGTGTTTATACACGAGTTCCATTTTGTCCTGAGTTGGAAAGATTAATAAATAATCTAACTGCTTAATTGCTTCTGGCCGTAGGTCGTTCAGATACTGACTAGACATAATCACCTTTGATTTATAGTGTCTGTTCTTTTTTAACAAATCGCTTACGGACTTGTCTCTTAATCCGCTCCCTAAATCATCCAAAACAAAAACAACCTCTGGCGAAATATACTTACTTGGTCTCTCTTTCGCCTCCTTTATCTGTTTCTTTTTTTCTTCTTTGCCAAAATAAAGAAATTGTGGTTTCTCCATCGGTTCTTTATCTTTGATTTCGCCTTCTTGCTCTTCGTCTGGTTTGTTCAATTTGTCAAGTTCATAGTCTATAACATTTACACCATCCGATTTAAGAAAGGTATAAATTGCCATTGGGTTGCCTCTGTTCTTAAAGTGCTTTACCATTGCTTTATAAATGTAGTCCTTGTGTATCGTTGAAGCAATAATGACAATACGGGTTTTTCTGTCTGTTGTCCGTTTCAGTATTTCAAAGAGTGCTGTAGTCTTACCGCTCTTCTTTCTAGCAAGTAGAAATATATTGGCATACGGCTCATTGAATAATTTATAACCCTTGGCCTTTTTGTCTCCGTTTCCATCCTGCTTCACAGGCTTAACTTTGACGTTGTTTATCTTCATCATTGTATATTATTACCCGACGAATAGTTATGAATTTCTAAATTCATACATTGTTGCTACGCAACGAATTCCAAACACACAACAATTCTTCCCGCTAAATTTCCTGTGTCAATATTTCCGCTGTCAGTTTCAAGGACTTTAAATGTATATTGTCCGTCAGTCCATCCTACAACACCCAAATTATAACCGAGATTTGAAATGTTTGCTGTAGTGCTGTCCGCAAATGTTCCGATAATTCCAATTCTATCTATGTAAAGAATTCTGGTTTTTGTCTCTGTCTGGTCATTCATATAGTGGATAAATTTTATATTCATTTTGGTTGGTGTGAATGACATTTGGATATTTTTATTAAATGTTTTGCTTCCTCCAGCAAAATCATTGCTTAGAAAAATAATCTTTTGGTATTTGAACTCACTCATAAATTATATAATATAATATATAAAAATGTTATTAATATTATTATTTGTGTGCTCAACTATTGCTCGGACTGCCTGCGACTTTTACTCACGGATAAGTGAAAAAAAGAATATAAGTTGTGTTTATTGTATCCAGAGCGGGATTAACTCAAAAATCAAATGTATTTACAAACCGATGTCAGATTGGTGTATTAGTTTTGATGAAGCACTACCTTTAATGTGCTCAAATGATGATATGTGGTATAAAATACATTTATATGAATGCTTTGATATTTGAGAATTTCGCTCCTATCTGGCTAATCGCCAGATTTCTCGCTTATTCTCAAACATCGTCTCCCATTTTACTTTTTTGTCGGTTTTCGATGTTTATCAACAAACGAGAATGAGCGAAGCGAATGAAAGTGTAGTTGATAAATATCCTTTCTTTGAAGAAGGTGATGGAAGGCATATCCCAATCAAAAGTGTTAGGATTCCGACATAAGTATTAGCGACCTCACAAGGCAAGTTCTTTTCAGATAGCCTTACGATACAAAGGGTTATAATGGAGATAATGATACCCATTTGAAATAAGTATTTAATAAGTCGGCTGTCTGTTGGTCTGTTTTTTATACAACAACAATTCCAGTTATCTTCTAACTCATGCTCTACTTTTTTTTCCTCAGTCTTTAGTTCTACTTCAAGAACACGAGACTTTAATTCGGGAGTTAGTTCGCCATCCACATCCATAATAGGCGGTGGTCTATGAAGTCTGGTTGTATTATTTGACATTTCTCTAATTTCTTGTAGTATATTCATGAGATTATTATTTTCTTTTTCTAATAAATCTATCGCTTGCGATAGATTACCTACCTTTTCTGATAATTGTTGAACGGCCTTAATTAACGGGGCTATAAACTCTGAATAACCTATACCATAACCGACATCACCACTATCAACACATTTAACATCTTCTGGATTAACACTCACACCTTTCAATTCGTATTCTTTTCTTTGCTTTGGACAGGGAACCATAATTGTTTCTTTTATAAAACCGCCAAAATCTAGCATATCCATTTCTGTTAGTATCTCTTCTAATTCCTGTGCTATTAAGCCAGTCCTACATTTCTTGTTGTCATCAATCATACGATAGCATACTGGATTTAACTTATTAATAAAATCTAAGCCTAAACATTCCTTTATATCTTCTTTTTTTCTCCTATCTGAATATTGAATTGGATTAGACAATACCCATAACTGCCCATCGCTTGCTTTCAAAGACATTAAAGCAGTATTTGAACTATTCTCCCATATGAACCCACTCGTTGAAGAATTATTCACTCTAAATCTAATAGCATAAGAAGTTAATCCTCCGCCTACTCCTCCTGCTGGTGATGTTCCTCCATTTAATGCTTTATTTGCTCCAGACCGAGTCATATAAATCCCCCATGCTGAATCAGCAGTATCCCATACAAATATTCCTCTCGCATTCGTCCCGTCTGTTTGTCCTTGAATTCCTATTTTCGCTCCATTATTAGTTGTGGTTGTTAGCACCCCAGAGTATGTAATCCCCGCACTAGCCGTTATTAATCCTTTCGTCCATAAAGTCCCGTTTGCCCCATTTAATGACATTAATAATTGTTCTCACGAATTCTCCCATATAAAACCATCAGTGGAAACATTGCTCACTCTAAATCTAACGGCGAAAGAAGTGAAATCGTTGCCAGCAACCGCAGACCCTCCTGCTAGACTTCTGGTATTTGCACCTCCCCCATTTGATGCCATATAAATACCATAATTTGTATTGCCAGTGTCCCACAAAAATATTCCTCTTGTATTGCCTCCATTCGTATTTCCTTGTATGACTATGCTAGAGCCTCCTGTCGCTGTTAATAATCCACTTGCGGTTAGTGTCGTCGTTGATATACCCGCGGTTGAAGTAATTGTCGTTCCTGTTATTGTTCCGCCATTTGTTATATTGTTTGAGTTCATATCCAAAGCACCATAAAACCGCATACCGCCAGCATTGTTAAAACGGACAATGTCAGACGAAGCACTTTTATTATCCAAAAGTTTTGAAATATAAAGTCCCGCCCCTTTTACATCAGATGCTACATTCGTAAATACGTAACCTCGTTGGTTCGCGGTTCCGCTTGTAGCAGTATTTAGAGTAAATAAGAAATACTGATAATCTCCCGATGTCTGTGAAAAGAATATATCTCCTCCATTTTGGTTTAATATCCTCGCCCCATTATATGTGATATTTCCTTCATTAGTGATAGTTTGATTATTAAAATCAGCATTGTTCGTTAAAGTTAGATATTTTATTGTAGTGCTCGCCCCGTTGAATGTTTTACTTCCTGTTATGGTTTGGTCTGTTGATAGTTTTACATTTTGCCCGTCCAATGTGTCCGCATACCCTTTTGTCGCTCCGTCCGTTGCTAATGTCGGAGTTCCAAGGTTGGCTATTTTGCTACTATTACAATCTAGCCCCGAAGCATTTACCCAACCGACAATCGTCCCGTCAATAATAAAACGTATTTTTTTCGCAGAAATTTCAAAGTTGTAATATGTTGCTGTTTTCATATCCAAACTAGCAATTGACCCGATATTACTGGTAGAATTGAAAACGATGAATGTGCCCTTTGTTGTTGAATTGATTGAATTTCCAGTAATTTCAACGCCACTGCTATACGTCTTAATTCCTGCTATGGTTTGGTTTCCTGTTAGTTTCACATTTTGCCCGTCTAATGTATCCACATAACTTTTGTTTGCTCCGTCCGTTGTTGCTGATGGTGTGGCTAAGTTTGTTATTTTGTTGTTATTCAAAGATAGTGTAGTGCCAGTTGCGGTTATAATTACATTATTACCTGAATATAACTCTACATACGAACCCGTTATTTGTATCGGATACCAAGTCGCTGTTGCTGTTTTTTGTGCCGCAATCATTCCTATTTTTGTATCAAATGCTATGCCGATGCCGTCAAAAGTAGTAGGATTGGACGAACCACTTACTTCCAAAGTTGATGTAAATTTTTTATTCCCTGCTATGGTTTGGTCTCCTGTTAGTTTAACGACAGAAGTGTCAAGAGTAGAAACATCCACGCCATCAACCAAATTCACATTTGTTATGCTTTGGCTTTTCATATCAATACCCGCACTCGCATTTATTATACTGCTGAATGTTTTAATTCCTCCTATGGTTTGGTCTCCTGTTAGTTTAACCACCGAAGTGTCAACTGCGAGATTAGTGAGATTAATTCCATTATATGTAGAAGCCCCTGAAATAGCAGAACCATTCATATTGAGTGCCCCCGTCATACTGGCTGCGCCGTCTAATCTAAGAAAGGGCGGTGTGGTGTTTCTCCATTGCCCCGTGCTATACATAATCAGTTGATTATCTGCTGGAAAGCCTGATATTGTCACATCGCTATGTGTGTCTATACTTCCAGATGCTGTCACCTTATTATTATTATCATTATGCTCAAATATCCATTCATCAACGCCTTTGTCATTTAGTAAATTAACTCCTGTTATATTCGTCATTCCCATACTAATATTGCCTGTTTCATCAACATTTATCGGAAATGTTTTATTTACCCAGTTTATTGAATTATATGTTAGATAACTATTCATCGCCACTGGTGCAGTAATGACTACATCTGAAAGTGTGTCAATTGAACCAAGTGGTGTATTCTTCCATTTACCTTCTACATCGTTGTAAGTTAAGTATTGTCCGCTTGCTTGTGCAAATATGTTTGTGTCTATGAGATTGTATAGACTGGTTTGGTGAGGATTAGAAGTATTAGAGCGGTGTTGAGTTGAGGCTTTGACTTCGTCGTTGTCTCTCACTCGTTGCTCTGTATAGTATAAATTTTTTCCTTCTTTAATGTCAGTTGTTGATTTGGTAGATGATCTTGTATCAAAGCGGTTATCAGTGAAATAAAGATTTACGGGGTCAGCATCTTCTGGCACTCTGTCTGTATTCAGACCAATAATATTAGTTGGTAAGGTCTAAGTTTTTTATGTCTAGACTATCAACTGCGATTTCTGATAAACCTAGTAAGGATTTATATTGACTCATGTTATATTAATAAATAATTAATTTGTAAATACTAAAAATATAAAAATCTTAGTATAGAATGCCATCCCCTGAAGCAAGTCGAAAGAACTGGGGTAGTGCAGTGGAAGGAATAAAAGCGAAAGCGAAACAACGAAAGATGGAACATGCTAAAAATGTTTTGGCGCAATACCGAAATGCTGTAAAGCAAGAAGACGAAGATATGGAGGAACGAATAAAACAAATTGAAGAAAAGAACTTGGCTAATGATATTATTGCTGAACATGATAATGATAGTCCAGAGGAGAAGAGTGAGAGCGAAGATGAGGTTGATTTCACTGATATCATTGCCGAAAAGATGGCTAAGATGAAAATCAAAAGAGCGAAAGCGGAAACTAAGAGAGCGAAGAAGAGTAAGAAGTCTGTAGTTGAACCAGAGGAGAGCGAAAGCAGTGAGAGTGAAAGTGAAGAAGAAGAGCCAAAACCAAAGAAGGGGAAAGGTAAAAAATCAAATAGTAAAGTTTTGGTCAATGTACATAATACAGAGAAACCAACACGTAGCGAAACTTCAAGCGACTTAAGTAAGTGCTTCCTCAAATTCTAAAGATATGAGTGAGGAAAAATAACTTGACCATAAACATACAATTATTAATACACAGAATGCGGATAGTCTCGGGGGCACTCATACGGGAGAAGTAGTTAAAACAAAAGAAGAAGAAGCCCTTGAAATTCACCACCAGAAAAAGAACCCAAAAATATGGAACACGATATGGGTTGATAAACCATTAGACCAAGTTTTCTTAGACTTAGCGGATATGAGTAAGATAAAAGATAAGAAAGGCAATAAGGGCTATGCTTGGATGCTTGTTTGGATTGATTGCCATTCAAGATATTTAATAATCATTCCACTAAAAAATAAAACAGCAAAAGAAGTATATTATGCTTTGAAATCTATACCTTATAAACCAAAGTCAATTACAACTGACAGCGGAGGAGAATATAAAGCTGCTACTCGTGATTATTTTATTGAAAATGGAATTAAACACGATGTCGTTGAAGTTGGCGACCATAGAGCGCTTGCGGTTGTTGATAGAGTGATAAGAAGTATTAGGAGATGGCTTGACCTTTTATTTGAAACTAATAGAAATTTTGACTGGGTAAGTTATATTCAAGACTTAGTCAATGCGTACAATCATAAAGTTCATAGAGGAATTCAAGCCAAACCTGTGGATGTCTTTGCTAGAAGAGATAAAAATAAACAGACTATCACGCGAGATAATTTAATTAATGAATTCAATGTTGGCGATAATGTAAGAAAAGAATTAAAGAGACGGATGTTTGAAAAAGGTGGAAAGCAGTTTAGTAAAATTATTTATAAAGCCAAAGGACGAAAAGGGTTTAAAATCATACTAAATAACGATGAATTGGTAAGCCCCCGTGATTTATTGAAAACTGATTTTATTAAACCTGTTGACGAAGAAAAAGATATGAAAGAGCAAACTAAAGAAGTTATTAAAGAAAAAAAGACAAAAGAATTACTTAAGAGGGAAGACATTCAACCAGAGAATATTAGGACTTCAAAGAGAGAAAAAAAAGGCAAAGGTAATATTAGATTTGTAAGTTGAATTAAAATAATAATTCAACTTATGGCAAAAAATAAAATGTATATATTTAAGTGAGGATACATCCTTCAGATTTGAACCCACAACCTAAAATCTCAATGACTACGTTGAACCCGTTAGTATCTTCACCTAATATACCTGACAATGATACAAGAAAAAATGGTATTTGAAGTATTGCCACCAGTCTTTTTTTTAAGAAAATTCTAGAAAATTCTATTTCCGCGAATATCACCATGCGACGAAATTTCACTTTTTGTTGCGACATTTTTTTCATTTTTTGGGTTTCAGTGTCGCAGAGGTTTCAGCAGAATTTCGCTTTTTTGTTGCGACAAAATTACACTTTTTTGTCTCAGTAATGGACTTAATTCCTAGTAGAAACAAAACTAAAACAGATTGGTTGGAGGAATACGAAATTCGCAGACCTTGTAAGGATAGAATAAATAAGGATAAAATCGCTTGCGAAGAAAGAATTTCAAAAACTGATAAAGAAATTGCGCGTCTCGTTGAAAAGAAACAATCAGACATAATAAAAGTTGATGCTATCAATGAGATGTTAAAACGAATGACTATTGAAAGTAATGAAGTAGATGAAGACAGAATTATTCGCTTGAGAAAAAAGAAATTGGAAAAAAAATAAACAAAGAACGCGATAATTTCTATAAGTGGAAAAATGACAATCGTGGCCAACTTTCCGCTATTGTCATGAATAAAATTCTCGTTGGTATTGAAAAAGAACATTTATCGTTTAATTCTTCGTTTAACAAATACTCCAGTGATGGTATTAACGAGCAGGTAAATGATAGTATTAACATTAAACGAGAACACAATAGAAACATGCACAGAGTCTATAGAACCGAGAGTGCGGATAGCAACTCGGATTAAAAAAGACTTTGTATCAAATGGTTTTCTTAAAAACCAAGGGGTTTAACACCCCACCCTAATTCAAAGGAATTTCTATTACACATGCTTTTTGGTGTGTGTAATAGACAATGGGTGAGCCGAATGAAGTAGCAGACGAACTCGGCGAAATCAACATCGCTGGGGATGGTACGTCCTAACTCTATTGTAATCTCAAACATGTTTGAAATCTCCAACGTGTTGGAGATACTAATGATAATTAATATGATTGTAGGTTTTTGGAAGCCATGGGGCGAGCTTGAACCTGAAGCCTCTGCGGAGTTTAAGAACCCAAAGATAGTTAGGGTTCCAAGGGAATTCGCTCAACTTGATAGGAAAAAAATAACTTCTTTTCATGCCGAGCGAAAATATTTTGTTCGCAACCCCGTGCAGAGAACTGATAATTATTCGTTCGCTTGGGTTGAGAGAGACGAAACCATGAAAAACCCAAGGAAGAAAAATTTCTTTCTTGCTTCTCTTGGTAAGGAGGAGGAGGAAATTCTCGTCTTTCCTTCGCTGTCAGCCTTGACGAAGAAGGTTGGCGGTGATGAAGGTTCTATCAATTGGGTTGTCCCACTTGAGTTGTAATTATTAAAATAAGGGTTTTTTCGGATGTACTTTATTTTTTCTCTCAGTGCTCAAATCTGTAATCTAGATTATAGATTGGGGGCTCTTTGGGGTGTTTTGTTTTTTAACCTTAAATTTTTTTTTTAACTTTTTTTGCTTTTATTTAAAAGTAAAAGTAAAGCGGAAAAAATTTTTGCTTGATTTTTATTTTTATTTAAAAGCGAGATTAAGAGCAAGAGAGATTTCTTTATTTTTCTTTTTCGTATTCATCAAAATTTTCGTTTTTTTATTTTGCTGTTTTGACGCTTTGTATTGAAAGTTCAAACTAGCAATAGGAGAAGAGAAATGAAATTTATGAGGTCGTTTTAAGGCACGAAAAACGACCCTTGTAAATTTCATATTATACTACTCGGGGTGGAAATGGTGCCTTATTCTCATGCTCAGATGCAAACGGTCTGCCACTCGCTGTTTCAACCGATGCCCACAGACATATCCGTATCGTGCGTAAAATTCGTTTTGTGCTTTCGGTGTGTGAAGGAATTAACGAATTCCTTGATGAACCCAGATCAGGCATCAGTGGACGTTGCTTTTGTCAGCCCAGGCAAGCTTCAACCTCCTCCCCCCCCCCCCCCAACCCCCCGCCGGACTTATACACACACACACACAGAAAGAGAGAGAGAGAGAGAGAGAGAGAGAGAGAGAGGGAGGGAGGGAGGGAGGGAGGGAGGAGAGAGAGAGAGAGAGCGAGAGAGAGAGAGAGAGAGCAGTAATTGTGATCGTGCTCCTTGTACAAGTTTCTGTAAGCTGTAAGCTTTTGGTGCTGTGGCTGTTGGCGCATTTAGGCATTGTGGCTGGCTTCCATCACCTGTACTCTGACATCAGCGTGTTGGCTACCATTCGGGCTTTGCACTCGGATGTGGTGTCAAGCTACCTAGCGGGCGTGCTGGTCACCTCCTATAGCATTAACATAGTAGATGTAGCTGCATGTATGCACAGTGCCAACTTCGGTGCTGTTTTTGTTGCTGCTGCAACTGTTGCTGTTGCTGTTCTTAATGTTTTTTGTAATCATTACATTTTTACATGACTGCAACAGACAAATAATTGTAAACAAGTCAGGCTGTTTGCGCAGGCTGGGGGGCATGGGCAGATGCTTGCTCTCTTTTGCTGCAGCTGGGCTGGGCTCGTGGAAGGCATGCAGTTTTCCCTCTCGTTCGTGTTCAGACTGGGCTTGAGAGGTGCATGGGCAGATACGTGTGCAAGGATGGACTTGACAAGCAGGAGCTTGGTTCGTGGCAAGCGCCCTGGCAAATTTGTACTAGGAAGCTGGCTGATGGCAGTGGCTGTTTCAGTTTTCTTGCACGTGTTGGCATGTCATGGTGGTGGGCCGCAGTGACTCAGAACGCGAGTTGTGTCTTAAGCGCAGAATGAAGCTATAGCAACGCTTTGCTGGGAGGATATTTATTTATGTGGAAACCTGTGTATGCATATCATGTCCTCTTATTCCTCTATGTGTGTTTGGTTCTGACTAGGTGCGCCAAAAGAATAGTAACACAAACTTGGTGAGCTGGAGCGACCTCAACGATGCCACCAAGACTGCGGTGAGCTAGCACAGTTTAAACAAATCAAACATTTCAGGAAATGACCGGTTATTTTGTTTAATTTTTCCTTTTTATTTCATTCTCTTATGTTTGCGCTGTGTTACAGGGTAAAAAGCTGTGCTCCCTGGCCACCGACTCTTTCTCAGGCTTTCAAATCCAAGTAAAGCACACCTAGATTATATCGAGATTTTCATTTGCATTTCATTTCTATCTCAATACATTTCGAATATTTGCAAGAGTCTTTCAAAGCAACCGTCCTTCTGTTCCTTTGTCAGCAACTGGAGAGCATGTTGAGAACCGGCAAGCGGCTCCAGGACATCTTTACTGGCGGCATCACGCGCTGCAGCAGCCACGACGAGGTGCTGGAGACGTCAAGAACGGCAGCTGTCACGTGGGGACTGTGGAAACGGGCGTGTTGGAGCGGGTGCACAACTCTGTCAGGTTTCCGGGCTGAGGTTCCCAATCGATACTTGGGCGATCATTGGGGAGGAGATTGCAGGTCAAGGAAATAGCACACGTCCTTACCCCGAGGTAAAGTTTTGTCCCCCCAGTCTTTATGTATGTATGTATATATATATATATATATATTTCTTGTTTCGTACTGCCTTGCAGTGGGGTGTGATTGCGTTGCCTCACCTTTCTGCTGAGTTGGCTTCCCGGGTCCAAGCGGGTCTGATCGGCATGGATGAGCACTCCACTGCCGCGACTACGACCTGGATCTGATGAACAACGAGACCCATGTTTGCGCACCCGGACGCGAGCGCGACAACACAAAGCTGCTGAAGCCCTGCAAGGACTGCGATGCTGGTCGCTACAGCGTCGACGGAATCGGCGCCTGCCGCCCGTGCTCTCCTGGCTTTGCTAACGCTTTGACGGGCCAGACCCAGTACCAGCGCTGCCCAGAGGGACAGGTGACCTACAATTTCGGAGAGCTGCAGTGCCAGCCGGAGCAGGATCGTCTCCTTAACGACCCGATCGAGGGATGCTCGAACTACGTCAACAACACTCTGACAGTCGGTGTGCAGCAGGCGGAGCTCTCAGCGAGCTTTACGATCAACCGCTGGAAGAAACGCTGAACGCGTACATGAACCGCTTCAAGTGCTCTTTCCAGATGAAATCTATGCGGCTCGAAGAGCTGGCGGTCGCTGTCAAGAATGGCACAGTGCAGTTTGCGTTCACAGACTCTGGCGTGTATGCGCAGTACAAGCATCGATACCAAGCGAAGGCTTTTGCCACAGTGGTGCGCTACTACGACGGGCGCGCCTACAAGCGACAAGGCGGCGTCATGTTCCGCTTGACAAACAAAAACAGCGACATCTTCAACCTGTCGCAGATCACCAAGGAGCGGAACCTGACGGCGTGTCCTACAGACAGCGAGTCGTTTGCGGGCTGGAATGTGCAGCGTTACGAGTTTTTCAAGCAGGGCATCGACGTGAACGAGGTGTTTGGGCGAATCAAGTTTTCGGGAGGCCACACCGAGTCGGTGCACATGGTGGCGAGCGGTGCATGCGACATCGGGTATATTTTTCTCCCGCTGTGCAAAATACACACACACACACACACACATGAATCCTTCCATTCTTTTGTGGTAATCTATTTTGCAGAGTAACTTCCACATTCCCATACGCTTGTCGCGCACAGCTTCGCAGCCACAAACACTATACCTTTGCAACACGCAGACATGGTGTGCTTGCAGGTTCGCGCGCACGTATTCCATTCGCATCCTGATCAACAATGGAATGTACCCCGCAAACACCTTTACCATCATCCATAAACAGTTTACCGGCTTCAACATGCAGTCATCTTCAGCTCTGTACTCGGAGTGGGCGTTTACAGTCATGAATGGCGTCCCTGAGGACGTGTCAAGTAACGTGATCATTCCGCTCTTGGGAATGCGGGAGTTCGACGCTGCTTCGAAGACGGTACACATGTGCTCTGCGTAGACTTTTGTAGATACGATATGAAAGTCGCTTTTTAAACTTGGGAATTCGAGTTTAGTGTGTTGGTCTCAGAAACGATCAGGATCCGGCTGCATATCGATTCTTTGAGAATAGATTTTATGTTTCAAACAACTGTCGCCTTGCGAAAGTATGCTTTGGTTTTGCTTGTTTGCTAGGGCCTGCATGCAGGCTTTGTTCCTGCCAGAAACTATTCAGCCGAGTTCAACGTTGGCTACCAACTAAACCTCATGGACCCTGTCTCAGGCGTTTGCGCCCCGGGTTCTCAGCGCGACCATTCGCAGCCATTAAAGCCTTGTGTTGCGTGCCCGGTTGGTCGGGAAGGCCGGGACGGTTTGGAATGCCTCGCTTGTGCTCCAGGATTTTACGGCGACAAGCTAGGCCTTGTAGAATGCAAACGCTGCCCTCCCGGCTTCACGTCGCGCTCATATGGCGAAACCAGCTGCATCGAGATGAAAGACACTCTCAAATACAAATCGATCGAAGAATGCGCAAAGTTCGACGATACGACTCTCAAGATTGGAGTGGTGTGGGAAGCAAGTGTCGAACTGGCAGTATCACGCTGGCAGGTAAAACGCATTATTGCTTAGTTTATTATCGAGCTATGCTCATTCACCCTGCCTTTTTGTATCGCATGTCTCTCTTCTGTTTTGCTTTCAACTTGTCATTTGCATGTGTCTATAACATAGCTATCTCATCTTCTATTTGTACATCCATCGTCGGTTGATCTTGATCTCGATCCAACCAAGACACACGCATCATATGTGTGTGCCTTTGTATTTACGCAGCCCACCTTCGAAGGAGTGCTCAATGAAAATTTCAACCGTTATCAATGCTTTTTCAAAATGGTGCCACTTTCGCATGCGGAAACAGACCAAGCAGTCAAGAAGAAGGAGGTGGACTTTTTGTTCGCCAACTCCGGAACATTTGTCAAGTATTCACTTTCGGACGGCCTTCGGGTGCTGGCATCGGTCCTTCGGATCTTCAACTGGATCATGTCTCCTTACTATGGAGGAGTGATGTTCCAGCGCACGGACCCGAATGCCACTGAGGTCGTGACGCTGGCGGGCTTAGCTGCGATGTCGCCCAAGTTAGTTGCCTGCCCACCCTCCCGGGATTCCTTCGTCGGCTGGGAGGCACAGAAGTACGAGTTCTTCAAACTGGGGCTGAAAGCGGAGGAAGCCTTCAGCGAGATCGTGTACTCGGGCAGCTTTGACGAATCTGTCAAGATGGTGGCTAATTGCTCATGCGATGTCGGCATGGTCCGCACGGAGACTTTGGATCGACTAGTGCGAGATGGTGTTTACAAGGTCGCCCTCGTGCTCCATTTGTTTCTGACTATGAACTGTTGTTGTTGTGGTGTTGTGGTTGTTGTTGTTGTTGTTGTTGTTGTTCTTTATTATTATTATTACTATTATTACTCTTAAACTCCGCATATGCTGGTTGATAGCCCAGGACCCAGCAGACACCAGATTGTTATGGGTGGGGTTTCGAGGCAGCTCTAGCAACCGCGCTTGGTGTATGCACTTGCACATTCGGTGACGTCTTGCAAGAGGTTGCTGGGACTGCGGAATAACCTCGGCGTAGTGCAGTCTTGCCCTCAGGAGCTCCATCGGTGGCCCCGATCATCAGGCGAGAGACTGACACGGGGGGGTGGAGGACCTCGAACAAGGGTATTGGAGGCTTATGTCCGTTGAGGATATGCCATTAGCTGCATCAGTACGCCTCAGATATAGTAAATCTGCCTTGGAGTGTTGACTGTGACATATTTGAGGGAAATCCCGATGAAAAAACCTAGTCACACTTGCTAAACAGAGTTCCAGCCCAATGGCCTCAAGGCGTTAAACTGTGACGCCAACTCATAACCCTTTGGTGGTAGATGCTGGGGAGGAGGGTCGTTGCGCGCGTAAAAGATCTTGAACTCCGCATATGCTGGTTGATAGCCCAGGACCCAGCAGACACCAGATTGTTATGGGTGGGGTTTCGAGGCAGCTCTAGCAACCGCGCTTGGTGTATGCACTTGCACATTCGGTGACGTCTTGCAAGAGGTTGCTGGGACTGCGGAATAACCTCGGCTTAGTGCAGTCTTGCCCTCAGGAGCTCCATCGGTGGCCCCGATCATCAGGCGAGAGACTGACACGGGGGGTGGAGGACCTCGAACAAGGGTATTGGAGGCTTATGTCCGTTGAGGATATGCCATTAGCTGCATCAGTACGCCTCAGATATAGTACTATTATTACTATTATTATTATTATTATTATTATTATTATTATTATTATTATTATTATTATTATTATCATTATTATCATTATTATCATTATTATTATTATTATTATTATTAGTAGTAGTAGTAGTAGTAGTAGTAGCAGTAGTAGTAGTAGTACTAGTAGTAGTAGTAGTACTAGTAGTAGTAGTAGTAGTAGTAGTAGTAGTAGTATTTTCATTACTATTACTATTATTATTATTAACATTATTACTATTACTATTATTATTATTATTATTATGATTATTATTATTGTTATTATTATTATTATTATTATTATTATTATTATTATTGTTATTATTATTATTATTATTATTATTATTATTATTATTATTATTATTATTATTATTATTATTATTATTATTATTGTGATGATTGTTGTTGTTGTTGTTGTTGTTGTTGTTGTTGTTGTTGTTGTGCTTATCAAAAAAAAAATTCGCGTCTACACTTTCATTTCTTCTATGCTCCTTGGTGAGATAAGAGCATTTTCATTTTTCTTGCGACAGGCTGAGGACTTCTCTATTATCAACGCGCGGATCTACGATGATTTCTTCCACCTGGTTTCTACCGACCTGTATCCGGAATGGCCGCTAGCGGCGCTTCCTCATGTGTCCAACGCGATCACGGATGTTGTCTCGACCCCACTGCTTGTTTTGAGGGTCCTTTTTCCACACTATCTGCGTCTCTCAGCCTAATCGTCTGCACATTTTGGTATTATGTGGTACTTGTTTGTTTCCATATGTGTGCCTTGTTTGCAATTTGATTTGCTGCTCTCGGTACGGGTCAGATTAACACCAGCGTTTGCTGGTTTGTAGGAATGGGACGAAGCTTCCATCAAAGGCGCACATGCGGGCTTTACCACCTCCTTTTCGTACGATTCAGTGGCCGAGTTGCGGTAATACTATCAGCTCGCGTTGGAGGAAGGTGCAACTTGTGGACCGGGTGCGTACCGTGATATGTCCACCCCGATGCAGCGTTGCGAAAAGTGCAAACCCGGGGAAGTCAGCAAGACAGCACCAGGCAGTCGCAGCAGCAGCTGATTGTAAGAGTTAGTGTGTGTGTGTGTGTGTGTTTAATACTATGAGTGTATGGTGTACATTTGGTCCCATAGATGTGTGTTGAAGAAGTACCTTCACCAAAGGCAGGCGGACTTCACCAAAGGCAGGACTTCACCAAAGGCAGGCGGTTTTGAATGTTCAGCCTGTCCCTTTGGCTTCTACACGAGTGGTCATGGCTCCGCAGTATGCAACGAGTACTCAGTCACCTTGTCCCTTAGCCCAGGTGCGCAGTACGCGGTATGGGCGTTAGTAGCAGTGCTGGGCCTGTTCTGCCTCAGTGTGTTTCTGTTGGTCATCGTGCACCGCAACACCAAACTGATGAAGGCATCCTCGGTGACTTATCATGGCATGCTTGGTGGTTGTGGTGGGGACGGTGCTCTTCACCGTTCCGCCCAACCCCAACAACTGGGTTTGTTCCTTGCGCTGGTGGGTCTCTTGCATCGCATCCAGCACGGTGTTTGGTACCCTCTTTTCCAAGATATACCGGCTCTACTCCATCTTCCGTAACTTTGAGGCCAAGCAAAAGATTCCCCAAGCGATCCGGTTCAAGGACACCAGGGTGGCAGCGATGGTGGGCGGATTCGTGGCTGGCACTACTTTCATACTAATTATCTTCTTTGCTGTAGAACCACCCTTCTACTAAAAGCTTGAGCTCCAGACAGAAGGCCAGGACTTCTACACCTACGTGCATGCTTGCGATATCAGCAAGGTGTTTGTGCCTCTTATCTTCGTGCTTTACGTGATCCTTCTGTCCGGCCAGAGCTGGCTGGCCTTTCGCATGAGAAAGCTACCGACAGTCTTCAACGAATCGCAGCTGATCGCCTGGTTGCTCTACAACACGGTGTTCGTCGGCATCATCGGTGTCATGGTCGACTTCATGTTGGATGAGAGAGCGATCACAGCAAAGATGATGGTCCGGTCGGTCGCGCTGCTGCTTGGAGCTATCACCCCTGTGTTCGTGCTCTACGTTCCTAAGCTGCTCGAGATCTACCGCGACCAAATGAACAACTCCAAGTACTCGAGCAAGGACCAAACTAGCGATGGCACGAGGACTGGCGGGACTCAATTGGGCGTTGCCGGCTCACGCGTCCCTGGACTAGCACACCCCTCCGGTCACGGCTCCTCCGTTGTCGGCGTTTCTCACAACAAGACTGGTAACAAAAAAGCCAGCTGCATCAAAATATAGTAATATGTATTCATGTGCAAAGCAAGCGCACATATGACATTTTGAATATCCCGCGAGTTGCTGGTTTTCACACAATGTTTCCTTTGCTGTACTATATAGGTACTCGCCCACACAAATCTAACAAAGGCGCCAGCAATGTTCAGTCCGCATTGTCGGGACTTAGCGACGCCGGGGATGAAGAAGTGTATGAAAACTTTCAGGTACGTGTTCCTCACCTGATTTCATGTTTTTAGTTTTCTTTCCAAACTTGCAAAAATAAATACATAAAACAGGAACAAAGTGATACTAAGAGCGCAGACATTTCAAAAGTAAATGGATTCGTTCATTAGCTTATTGTTTATTTATGTTTGATTTATTGCTATTCGTTTCATTATTCGCTGTTGGCATCTATAAAAAAGCATAAATATTTTAGTTATATTTGTAACTTCATTTAATGTATGACTGTGTGTGTGTGTGTGCAGTTCGATATCGTGCCAGACTCCGATGTTGCGGGAGATGAAACTTACGCCTACAGATCAGACGGCTTTGAGCTAAAGGGCGGGCAGAAAATGGAGCGGGCAAGCCAGAATACTTCTTTGGATATCCTAAACGCAGCTGAGTCGAGAAGCCCGAAGAGCGCCACGAACAAAGCTTCCTCTCCCAGAACGGCAGAAGCCTTGCGTAAAGCACCTCATCGCTCACGCTCCGATGAGATGCCGAACCCTGTCGTTTCATCTTTACAGAGACCCCTGCCCGTTCTTCACGGCCATAGCGCCAGCCAACCGAGCGGGTTTGCATCGCCAGCTGAAGGCGCTACGAACTTCACAGGGCCAGTAGTTCACCTACCTTCAGCTGACCGTGACACTACGAACGTCCCTGCACTGCCTACCTCAGAAGCCAGCGATGGTAATAGAGTGCTTTCCGGACATGAAGTGCATTCGAAATCGTGGGACCAGGATGATCTCGACATAGCCTAAGCTAGCTGCTTCCTGAAGCAAGCTCAAGACTCCCTACGTAAGAGTATGTTCCTTCATGAAGCAAGTTCAACACTCCCTATGGAGCAATATGTTCCTTAGCATTTTGAAACTTGAAAAAAGGCAGCCTGAGCAGTTTCAGGTGCTTCTCACATGTAGGTTATAACTACAGCGGCTAGAAACTCTTATAATACACAGACACTACATGTAAATTATAGATACATGCTGTAATTTATCCGTACCGAAATGCTTTGATGAAAGTTCAGTGTCAAGCATTAGGTCCTGTAATCACAGCAGCAGTCCGTGAAAGTAATCTTTGCATTTACATATTATGAATAGATAACTGCTATAATTTATGCTTCCTAGAATGTACTAGAATGTGCAAATCGGTGCCTTTTGTAAACCAATTATTTTTCTGTTGTGTCTCATTTTGTGGATGCATTAGCGCCAACATTGAAGAATGCACTATGATAGTCCATCTTCATATATTAATACATATGTTCAACAGTAATATGTAGAACCTTTGCACTAATTGAAGTCTTGGTTCGCATAATAATACTTTCAAATCAATATCTAGTATTACCGTGGACATTCATGTGGGCCAGCCTGCGTGAAAAAAAAATTTAGCGCAGAAAAAAAAAAGCGTGAGAAGATGATTCAATTAAGGCAACGCCGTTGTCACGGTTGTGACAGTGACTGTTCCTGGAGTTCGAAATTTATATAAAAATATAGTATTAATTAATATAACATTTGCAGTTAAAATATAGTTAGGTAAAATTAAGTTGATGCTTAAAAGAAATAATAATATTAATAACTGAAGTTGACTCGGCGTGGCTTGCCTGAATCAGCCTACTGTTCTCAGATGAGGGGCCGATCGGCCAGCCAGAAAAACTTGTGACTCTACCCAGGTGACATTTGAAGCAGATATTATCAAGACTGATAATGAATCAATAATATTCACATTAATATTAATGTTATATACCGGTACTGCAGCCAGGTGACGGTCTGTACTAACAAAAAGCAACAAACTGCCAGTGCCGCCAAACAGCACTGGAAACAGCTGCAAACTGCACCTCAGTCATCCGATCATCTGAGAACCGAAGGCTGACTCGGACTCTGGCAAGCCACAAGCCACGCAGAGTCAAAGTTATTCATCATTAATATATGATAAGTTGACAAAAGTTTTTTCAACTTTTACTACTACACAGAATCAATTCATCCAAGTCACCCGTTATATATTATTAATATATAATATTACTAAGTTATAATATTATATTTTTACTATGGCATTAATATTATTAATACTGTCGACATTCATTTTCGCCTCTAAATTTTCTTTGACCTATATAGTGACTTTTTCGACCTATAAAAAAACTTCGACTTATACAAAAACTTAAACCTTTATAAAAAGTTTTACCTATACAAAAAAGTTTGAAGTATATAATGTATACGTCAAACTTTTTCATATACGTCAAACTTTTTCATATAGGTTAAAGTTTTGAAGTTTATATAAGTATAACTTTTTTCTGCAATAGTTTTTTTTTCCAACAGTTTTGAGTTTAAGTTTTATTAATTTTAATAAATTCACTGTTTTGATTTTCAAAAATATTGTATTTAATAAATCATTGATAAATTAATATTACTATAATATTAATACTAAGTTAAATAATAATAGTACTACTTATTTAATTTATTGTATTATTTAGTAATATTAATAATATATTATTCTTAATATTAATAATTACATAAGAAAAAACAAATGAGAATGGCCCCATCCTCGCCCTTCCCTGTTGCACATATCCACGTATATACGTGCCTCCAAGTTTGAACTTAAAATGGTGTCACAGCTTATTAATGCCAAACACACTCTCTTGCTCTATCTCACTTTCTCTCTTCATCCCTCCCTGTCTCCCTTTCTCTCTTGCTCTACCTCCCTTTCTCTCTTCACCCCCCCATTATTACTTACTTAAACGAATATTACTAAAGCAATAAAGCTACGGCATGAAAGAGTGCTAACCTACGTCTCCTGTGGAGTTCGGCTATATAGCTACTTTAATGCAACCCCCCCCCCCCCCCCCCCCCCCGCGCCCCCTCTAAACATACTGCACATGCTGCTCAATTGGAATTTCCAGCTCATCCAGAATCCCTCGGATTGTTTCCTGGCTATCTGCTGGGATTTTGTGCTCTGCTGTAAGCCAAAAATCGAAAGCTCTGCAATCATTCCAAGTATATAAAGATTTCCTTGCCTTGGATTCGCATCCATTAACTCTAAAACTCCACACTCCACTTCTATTACATCGGCCACCATAATAATAATATTATGTGCCCGTTAGCGTATTTCGATCCTGAGTGCCGTACATTATCAACTCTACCATAGCTTCATCTTCATCTACCCAACAACGTGCTACTTTCCCCACAATGCCATGCTCTTACCGCCCCCTGCCTAAACACTTCCTCTACTTCCCCTCTACCCTCAGCCTCCGTTGAAGTTACTGCTACAAAACTACCTATTTCTGGCGGCCATCCCTCAAATTCCGTGGCTGCGAGTGGTGGGGGAACAGGGGCCGGCAAGATGCTACTTGGTGGCAGAGGGGATACCGTTGCGGCTTGGGAACTAGACGATGATGACGCCGCCAACGCCGCTGGGGGCGTATCTTCTATCTACAGGTACATGGCCAGATAGATAGATAGATAGATAGATAGATAGATAGATAGATAGATAGATAGATAGATAGATAAATAGATAGATAGATAAATAGATAGATAGATAGATAGATAGATAGATAGATAGATAGATAGATAACTGAAGGCCGGTGCTCGCTGCCTCCGCGCTCACCGCACCATCGCCCTATATTAATATTTTACATAGACAGCTAACTAGCTATATATATATATATACATATATATATATAATATATATATATATATATAGCTAGATAGCTGGATAGCTAGATAGATAGATAGATAGATAGATAGATAGATAGATAGATAGATAGATAGATGATAGATAGATAGATAGATAGATAGATAGATAGATAGATAGATAGGTAGATAGATACCTGAACGCCGCCGCTGGCTGCCTCCGCGTTCGCCACACCCTCGCTGCCCTATTTTACACAGGTAGATAGCCAGCTAGATACATAAATAGATAGATAGATACCTGAAGGCCGGTGCTCGCTGCCTCCGCGCTCACCGCACCATTGTCCTATATTAACATTGTACATAGATAGATAGGTAGCTAGCTGGATATGTGCATATATAGATAGATACCTGAACGCCGCCGCTGGCTGCCTCCGCGCTCGCCACACCCTCGCTGCCCTATTTTACACAGGTAGATAGATAGATAGATAGATAGATAGATAGATAGATAGATAGATAGATAGATAGATAGATAGATAGATAGATAGATAGATAGATAGATACCTGAACGCCGCCATTGCTGGCTGCCTCCGCGCTCACACTGCCCTGTATTATTATTATTGTTATTATTATTATTATTATTATTATTATTATTATTATTATTATTATTGTTATTATTATCATTATTATTATTATTACTATTATTATTATTACTATTCCAGTATTTTCATTGAACATACCGCTCCGTCTGGACCAGTATTTTCATTGAACATACCGGTCCGTCTGGAAGTGTTGGAACTGCCCTTGCGGGGGTGTCATTAGAGCTTATCGTCAATTCTTCGTACTCCCCTCACGGGTGAGACGATGGAGGCGCATGTGCAGAAATGCATCAGCCATTGACAGAGAAGCACTATTATTACTATTATTATTGTTATTATTATTATTATTATTATTATTATTATTATTATTATTATTATTATTATTATTATTATTATTATTATTATTATTATTATTATTATTATTCTCTTGCCCGGTGAGAATGGAAGTGGACGACCTGTTGACACCGACCGGCCGGTTCCGGCATCAGTACCCATGGAGATGGTAGTAACAACTCAGACCCACGTGTTTCGCTATTATTATTATTATTATTATTATTATTATTATTATTATTATTATTATTATTATTATTGGACACCGTGATAGCCCAGTGGTCAAGTTCTACCATATGGGCCCTGTCGCCAGTTCGATTCCCGTCGGTGCCACCAGTATTTTCATTGAACATACCGATCCGTCTGGACCAGTATTTTCATTGAACATACCGGCCCGTCTGGAAGTGTTGGAACTGCCCTTGCGGGGGTGTCATTAGAGCTTATCGTCAATTCTTCGTACTCCCCTCACGGGTGAGACGATGGAGGCGCATGTGCAGAAATGCATCAGCCATTGACAGAGAAGCACTATTATTATTATTATTATTATTATTATTATTATTATTATTATTATTATTATTATTATTATTATTATTATTATTATTATTATTATTATTATTATTATTAGGGAGTACATAGGCCATCGGTGCTTTCCATGGGCTGATTGGTATAAAGCTCCTAGAGTAATGTTCTATGCCGTCACTTCCTTTATTTCACCGATTGGTGTGGAGACTTTCCTTATGGAATGGAGGACTGGATGCACATGGCCTTTTGGCTCAGCAATTGGCAGGAGATACACTATTATTATTATTATTATTATTATTATTATTATTATTATTATTATTATTATTATTATTATTATTATTATTATTATTATTATTATTATTATTATTATTATTATTATTATTATTATTATTATTATTATTATTATCATGATCATGATCATGATCATGATCATTATTATTATTATTATTATTATTATTATTATTATTATTATTATTATTATTATTATTATTATTACTACTACTACTACTACTATTATTATTATTATTATTATATTATCATTGAATTATTATTATTATTATTATTATCATCATCATCATCATCATTATTATTATTATTATTGTTATTATTATTATCGGCGATTGAGAGAGGGACCAGGCAGAAAAAAAGCCAAGATGACAATTGTCACCGGCAGCGAGGCCACTGGTTCCATCGATCTCTCCGGTTTATTTTATTATTATTGTTACTATTATTATTATTACTATTACTATCGGCGATTGAGAGAGGGAACAGGCAGAAAAGCCAAGATGACAATTGTGACCGGCAGCGAGTCCACTGGTTCCATCGATCTCTCCGGTTTATTTTATTATTATTATTATCATTATTATTATTATTATTATTATTATTATTATTATTATTATTATTATGGACACCGTGATAGCCCAGTGGTCAAGTTCTACCATCTGAGCCCTGTCGCCAGTTCGATTCCCGTCGGTGCCACCAGTATTTTCATTGAACATACCGGTCCGTCTGGAAGTGTTGGAACTGCCCTTGCGGGGGTGTCATTAGAGCCTATCGTCAATTCTTCGTACTCCCCTCACGGGTGAGACGATGGAGGCGCATGTGCAGATTTGCATCAGCCATTGACAGAGAAGCACTATTATTATTATTATTATTATTATTATTATTATTATTATTATTATTATTATTATTATTATTATTATTATTATTATTATTATTATTATTATTATTATTATTATTATTATTATTATTATTATTATTATTATTATTATTATTATTATTATTATTATTATTATTATTATTATTATTATTATTATTATTATTATTATTATCATTATTATTATTATTATTATTATTATTATTATTATTATTATTATTGGACACCGTGATAGCCCAGTGGTCAAGTTCTACCATCTGGGCCCTGTCGCCAGTTCGATTCCCGTCGGTGCCACCAGTATTTTCATTGAACATACCGCTCCGTCTGGACCAGTATTTTCATTGAACATACCGGTCCGTCTGGAAGTGTTGGAACTGCCCTTGCGGGGGTGTCATTAGAGCTTATCGTCAATTCTATATATTCGTTTATATATATTTTTTAGAAGAACAAATATGAATTAGTCGTTATTTTGTCTAAACTAGCCTTAGTCTGCTTAGTTTTCCGTGTTTTTGTAAAACAAATGTATGTTTTGTGCTTCCTGTGTGTGTTTTTCTGTTTTCCTGTGTGTGTTTTTCGTCTTTTCTGTGCTTGTATTTAATATACGAATAGACAGGTCCGCCACACATACATGATCATTGTAGTATAGGGTCGCACTTCGGCACACTTTTTCAGTGCAGTTTCTCTAGAGAAACCACCCTAAGAGCCGTTATTTAGTTTTCTCCTCTAAGTTCAAAACAACAATTTCATTAAAATCTCTCTTACTGCGAAAAGTTGTCCAAGTGCCGCACTGAAAACAGAAAGTTGTCCAAAACCCCGCAAGTCAGAATTTTGGTGGTGTGCTTTTTCGCCTCACCTTTCTCGTCTGCGGTGTTGTCGATATTGGTCCATTTTTTTTTTTGCTGATATGATCAAAATTGGAGGGATCTTAAAAGTTCAATAGGGGAAAAAAATAGTTTTGCTAATGTGATCAGAATTGGAGAGATCTTAAATATTTAATATTAGTTTCCATATCTCTTTGCACCTCTCTCTGTTCCTCTGTCAGTTTCTCCATCTGCTCCTCTTTCTGCTTCTCTGCCTCTTCCTCTTTCTGTTTGAGATATTCTCCTTTGTATGTATCCAATACTACTTTATTAATTTCTCTGTATTTTTTCTGTTGCTCTTGGATCTTATCCTTATTTGATTTATAATACTCCCTTCGCTGTTTATTTATCTGATCCTTATTTGCTTCTCTATATTTCCTTTGCTGTTCTTTAACCTTCTCCTTGTCATTTTCCCTATATTTTTTCCGATATTCTTTAATCTTCTCCTTGTGTTTCATTTGATATCTTTCCCTGTATCGTTGTTGTCGGGGATCGGGGGCATTTAGGAAAACCTTTAGTTCTTCTATGGTATAACTCATACTTTATACTATATATAGTATGTGCTTAATACATAATTCAACGAGTGAATATAAGAGCAGGTGAGACGAAAACAATGTTGTTTGTATTCTGTCCGACCTGGCCGAGTCGTGTCCGACCCTATTTTTTAAAGGTCGGACACTTTTTAGTTTAATAAATTTCGGTATTTCTTATAATATTCTTCTTACTATTATCTAAATTTTATAGTGTCCGAGGTGTCTGATCTTTTATTTTAAAAAAGTAAAATTTCCAAGGTGTCGGGATACTCTCTACTAGACACCTCCAAAAATTTCTAAAAAAGAAGGTCGGACTAGGACAGGTAGGCCTTCATTAATACTAACAAAAATATTCTCTCTCAGATTGCTACTATTAACAACAACCGGCCGACCTTGTCCGGGTCGTTTTTAACAACATTTAAGAAGAATATAAGGGTTTATTTGGATTTTTAATTTAAAATCATTAAAATAATATAAACTTGTCTAATATATACTAAGATGTGGAGCGAAGATGACAAGAAATTTGTTAGGCAGTTAAGAGTTGCTACTACTGAAAATAAAATTTATGAAGTCGTGTCCAACTTCTACGATAGTGAGGTGAAACCAAGTGTCGCATTCCATAATTTTATCATATTGCTATTTAGCTCACCAACGAGTGATGAAGATGCACTTGAGGCACTAAAAGTCATATATCCAAAATATGCTATTGTGTATCCTAATTTGAATAGTAGAAGACAAAGACTTTCTGAGGTGAGAAAAAAAGCAATAGAGCCTCATCAAAGCGAAAAAGTATATGAAATGAGCAAACTTGATAAATACTTTAATCTGAATGAAGACGAGCGGATTGATATTGTTGAGGGGTATAAGAAAGATGTCCAAGCAAAAAATGAACAAAAAATACAGGTTGATGTTCGTGATGTAATGGCTAAAATGAACGATATGATTTTAAGTAATGACCCTTATTTTAAACTACTTGCTTTCATGATAGCAATTGGAGCAAGGCCTGTTGAAATATTTGATAAAAACACATATGAATTGATACCAGACAAACCTTCTTGGTTGCGAGTGAATAATTTAGCAAAAAAGAGAAGGGCAAAAAAAGAAATGGACTGAGAGACCTGTTGTTCTTTTTACTCCTGAATTCGTAATTGAACAAGTAAATTCAATAAGGAAACATTTCAAAAAGAAAAAAGCAGTTATCATTAACAACGAGGGTGTGCTTGATAAACAAAAGAATAATGAACTAAACAAAAGAATTATCAAAATCTTCCCTTGGCTTTCGGAATACACACAGAAAAGTAGTATGTTGCGGAAGCTTTACGCGAGTTTGTCGTATAGTAATTTCGCCAATCCGAAATTGGAGAATTTTAATACCTGGGTTTCAAATGTTCTTGGTCATGGTGATATGTTGACGTCATTTAGTTATTCGTGGGTGAATGTGCTAGATCCTTCTGAAATAAAAGCAGAAGGAATTAAAACAAAGTTGGAAGAATTGAGACGAAAAATAGATTTATGTCTGAATTTGAATAATATTAATGAAACTGAAAGCGAAAACGGAGAAGAAGAAGAAAGCAAATATCAATCATTAGGCAAAAGGGCTAGCAGAGAGGATAAGTATAAATTGCTTGAGCAGATTTACAATGATAACCAGAATATTGCAAATACTAAACTACGACAATTAAGCAAGATTGGAGCCGTTATTGTTAATAAGTTTATCAAAGAGAAAAAAGAAGCAAAACCACAAGAAGAAGCCGCGACAGATGAAATAAAAGCACCATTAAGAAGAAGAACGAGGATTAAACAAAAAGTTCAAAAAGATTAGTACTTAACAACGATTAAAGGAGGTTCGCGATATCTTGCTCTAAATTGGACTCTTGTTTGTAGCAATTAATAGAACAAATCATGAAAAACTGGACACCATCTACATTATCAATATCAACTGCTATAATAGGTGGATGCGATTGAAATGTGCGAGACAAACTACATATATTACAAAATTCTTTTTTATAATTCTGCTGGGACATTTCTGAATAAGCAAATGTTCTTATGTGTCCAACTATATCGCTTGGCAATTCTCGTATTATTACACACATATTTTATATAATATAAAATATAAAATGAACCTTTTTGGTCAAAGCACGAATACACCATCGTCATCAACTACATCGTCATCTTCTTCTTTATCTATTGATAGCATTAAAGATGCTTTACCAACAACCGCCTTCGGAGAATTGCGAACTGCTACTTTGTCTCCAGTATTACAAAATGTATTCACATACGGCATAAATACTCGTTTCTTTGACAAAACAGAAACAAACGGCGGGGTGGTATCAACTGCTAATTCAATGGCAGTTTTGACTACATCGGCCTTAGGTACTTCAACCGCACAAATCACGACTATTGAACGAGCCAAATATAAAAGTGGTATGGGCTTAGTTGCTAGATTTTCCGCATTGTTTCCGTCATCCATTGCAGCAGATAGTTTCAATTGCGATATTGGCATAGGCACACCAGCAGATAATTTATGTTTTAGACAATCAAACTTGGGAATGTCCATTGTGAGAACTGCGGGAAGTGTGGAAAATGTGGTTAGCCAATATGCTTGGAATGTTGATAAATGTAATAATACTCGAAACTTTCCCACGATTGATTTTACTAAATTGAATGTGTTTGAAATAGTTGTTCAATATCTGGGTAGTGGTCAAATTACATTCAAAATAGAAAACCCACGAACTGGGCGAATGGAAGTAATTCATTCAATTAAATACGCGAGCACTGCTACTACTCCATCATTGGATCAGGCGGCGTTTGCTATTTATGCAAAGGCATATTCATCAAGTCTTGGATCCGTTGTAATGAAAACGGTGAGCATGTTTTTGGCAGTTGAAGGGAATATTAATCGGACTATTGCTATAACTAACTCGTATGATAATGTCAAGAATATAGGAGCAACGGAAAATGCTATATTTACCATTAGAAACCGCGCCACATTCAACAGCAAAACAAACTATAACATAATCTACTTTGAGAATTTATGTATTAGCAATTCAGACACTAAAACATGTATCGCAAGAATTGCTCGTAATGCTTCATTGGGAGGATCGCTTTCTTATTCAAATTACGATACCGCCACATCATTGGCCGAAGTAGATACAGCAGGAACTACGAGAACGGGCGGAAGTGTGATATTTACATACGTATTATCTGGTGGTTCATCTATATACATTGATTTGTCTCATTATAACATCAAGATAGGACCAAGTAAGACATTTACCATACCCGCACAAAATACAAGTGGTGGAACTGCTAATATTTATTCTTCATTAAACTGGATTGAAGATCAGATTTAAACAAAAAAAAAATACTTTATCTATGCTTATTTATCAACCTTATTTTCTATTTCTATGGACATTTTTTTATATATTCAAAATCTTTATCCTTTGTTAATTCTTCGGTTAGTTGTGCGTGATTTTTCTTCAAATATTTGTAAAACTGGTCAATATTGACACCGCAGGGGATTTGTTGTTTATGTTGTTATTGTCGTCGTAAGTTGATGTTTTTGTTAATATGAATAACACATTTAAATTTTCCATAAATGTCATTATATATTTATATTTTCTTTTTTCTTAAGCATGATACGCCTTTAAGAGAATACTAACCTCGAAGTTCAAAGGAACCTCGAGCACATTGCCTTGTGCATTTCTAATGACAATATCAATAGATCTTAAACTTTTCGTTGTATTAAATGGCACATAATCGGCAATATCGTTTGACGGTTCAAAATAACATTGGACTCCATAGGGCTTATCTAAATTGCATTTACCAACGACAGAGAAATTACCATTTGCTTCAACTAAACCAGACTGGTTCAATGCGCGGCTATGAATATAAACGGCCGTTTCACCGATTAAATTCACTATGGATTGCATCGTGGCACTCGCCGCGGCCGAAATATCGGCAGTCAGTCCTATCTTATCCTTAATCGTGCTATTATCATAAGCAAAAGCATACGTATCACCAGTGAATGCGAAATTCAATTTATTAACGGAGTTCAAAGTTATAACTACAGAGTCTGGGGCAATTGCTGAATTGACTGCAGATTGAAGGGCGGTAATAAATGTATCAATGGTGTATTGATTTTCTGTTACGATTGCCGTTTTTGTAGCGGATCCCGTTGTTTTAATCAATGTGAGAGTGTTGGCATAACTCGGTATGTTTGGGAAAACATTTGGGCTTTACGACATAAGCACTGATTATATCAATATTACGACCAGTTGCTGGGAGATCAACAACGAAACGGCCATTGTGAGTAGAAGCGGATTTTGATTCTGTTTTATCACTTGAGGAGACACGAAGGAGGAAATTTTTGCGAGTGCGTTTCTCATCTTCCAAGTTGGAGATCGTAAATGACATTGCTATATTATAAAATATTATATTTTAATTTTTAATTTTTTTTATTGTTTTACGACACATCTACAGGGAGAGATAGACGCGACTTTGAGATATTTCAACCAAGCAGTGATTGCACGATCTGTGTTATAATCGGCCGCATAACGAAGAGTGACTTCCGCAGTTCGTGAGTTATTAACCGCAAGACCAGATGCTCCAATGTGTGGCGATTGATTGAGTGTCTGGATAATGGTAGCAAATCCTGAGTTAGATGTAAGTCCTGTTGTTTTATCTGAAGTAGAATAATACTTGCGAAAGTTTTCAAGAGAAACAGACGAAGACATATAAGCATCGCGAATACCCATAGTCGCTTGGAGATTGTTGATATACAATTCGGCACATCCTCGTTGAACTGCGGCAAGAGTATCGGTGCTTCCTCCGAGTTCCATCTTTTGTTGTGGAGCATACCAATCGCCAATACGGCACTGATACTGCTTATAAGGCATTTGAGCAGTTCCGAGGTTATCAATACCAGCATTGTCAGCGAGCACATTTTGAGTAACGATATACAAGCACTGAGCACGAGCAACGGCCTTATTTACTTGAAGATTAAAATCATCAGACGTTCCAGGATTTGCTTTTTGATTGTAATATGTTTCATAAGTGTATGGAAGCCCATCCTTGCTTCCCATCTGTTCAAGAATATTTCTCTGGACGGCTGGAGCAAGTGAGAAGGTTTCCAACATAACAACAGGATTTGATACGGTGTAAGTCAAAGCAGAACCATCAAAACCAGTAGAAACCTTACCATCAGTGCTTCCGATAATGGTAAATGCTTCCTGAGATGGAGCAAATGTCAAACGAAGCCTCATACCACTAATTAGAGAGGGAGGAATGAGAGTTTCTTCATTAAACACCCCCGAGAAGTAATGGAGAGGAATACAAACTTTTAAGTATTGACCAGTACCAACGACTGTAGGAGTATTAATAGCAAAATCAACAACTGAATTGTCGGTAATATTAGCATTAACTTCCACATTCTCTCGTTGTCCCGCCATCTGTGCTTGCCGACGATAATCAAAAGGATAATGCCACGGGAGAGTATTTCGCACCAGTTTATTCAAATCTTCAATCGTTCAAGTTCGCTACCATCCTTACTTTCTAACAAAAATCTTTCAAAAATAGCAGTCGCGGGATTGTTTTGAAAACCGATCGCGCAGTTATTCCCTGCGGTCGTAACCAACCCGTCGGCCTTGACATCAAACGACAAATAGCAATTCTTTCCATAAACAAAATCAGTGATTGCCTGTAATGTAAAAATCATTTCAGTCCCAGACGAACTAGTGTAAGTCTGCTGGTCAGAGAAATTTTTCTTAAAGATACTTCCCTGTTCAGTGAGTGCTAAATTTGCTGGCAACTCATATCTGAGATTGTTGAGTGTCATCAACTCCTCTGTATTTTTAGAATCTTTTCCTTCCATTTTTTGTGTGCTTGTAGAATAGTAAAATTCGCAATGTTCCTATAATAATAAAAAAATAATAATAGAAATTAAAAATAATTAATTATTCACTTGAAACGGATTGTTTAATAATATCAACTGATTTCTGTATATTGTCAAGTCTTGTATCTTGTGGTGAAGTCACTTGAAACTCTCTTGCCTCAGCATTTTGAACCGCTTTCTTTAAATAAGCCAAACTGCTAACAGCAGTGTCCAAATCAACAACATCCGCATTTTCTTTGTTATCAGAAATGTCTGTTAATGTGTTTTGAATAGTGCTCCTCTCATATGAGACAAGATCACCAAATTCAGTTAATGGTTGATTAACTAATGGGGCACTATGACTACTCCCCAATTCAAACTGGTTTAGTTGAAACCCATCACTCGCCGGTCTATTTGCTTCATTGAGTTTGTTGATAAAGCCAATTGGCAAACGGATTGAAGCACTTGAGTTTTTAATCATTATATAATAATAATTATTATTATTTTATCAATTAGCATTAATTATTTTTTTCATAATTTGTAATTCTTGTGCGTAATTCTTTCCTCTTTCATTTTCATTAAATCGGCTATGGCTTGATTTACATCAATGTCATTAGTTTCAGTAACTTTTTTAGTTGGTGGCGGAGTTTCCTTGGAAGCATCTTCTATTGCTTCTATTTTACTTGCTGGTGTTGTGGTAGTTTGTTTCGGCACGGCAACAGGAGTGGGATTAACAGATTTTAGTAAAGATTGTTCAACCTTAGGTGCTGGAGACATTTCAATAGGTTTCGCATTTGGTTCAGGAGATGAATTATTTGCTGATACTATGTCTGGTGCCTTTCTTTTCAATGCTTCGTCTGGCACTTGATCCGGCTGTCCGCTGGGAATAGGTTGTTCATTTTTCTTACTACCTGATTTGCTTACTTTTGGTTTTAGTTGACTTTTAATCTTGCCACTCTTAATATCCTCTTCTATCTTCTTTACTGCTAAGTATTCGGGCGATCCTTTACGAATTGTCATAAATTTTCCTTGTGCATTTTGTTTATGCCAAAGTGCAACTGCTTGATTGTATGTGGTCTTGTATAATTTAGTTGATTCCACCATGTCATATATTATCGCAGAAAAAAACTTTTAATTTAATTTTACAGGTTTGTCATATCTCTATCCTTATTTAATCGCAATATAGTAGAGAAATTCTTTCTAAACTGGGTTGTTCTATCACTAGCAGTGTTGTTAATTGCTAGAAAGGAATAAGGTTCTGCCGTAGCATATTTAACCATATTGTAAAATTCCTTTTTAGTGAGAAAAGGACTTTCATATACATCTGCCAATCTGTCAAGTTCGCTTCTCCTTACTCCATTAAAAATAATCATCCAATGACAAATTCTTACTCTTCGTGGGAGTTGTGTATAACTCTGAGTTGCTACCCAGACTGACACTTTAGCATGTGTTGAAGCGAAAAACAACTCAGTAAGCATTTCTGATTTGAGAAAAGTTTTACTCTGTGCGATATCATCTAATAACAATAAGACTTTTGGTGCCTTCTTAAACCCTTTAGTTTTAATCAGTTCTTTTTGCTTGGTTAATATTTCTCTCATTAACTCAGGCTTATCCTCTTTGATTATGTCTTCTTTTTTTAACTTGAGAGTGTCTTCTAAAATAGGGCACGGACTTAAGCAAAAGACTACTATTCTATCATAAAAACCTTTCAACATGTTCTTTTTGGCGAGTAGATTACAAATCATAACTGATTTCCCTCCGCCAGTGCTTGCACATAAAACCATTGTCCCCATTGCTGGCAATATTCCTTCTTTTTGAATAGGAAGCAATTCAATGTTTTAATTGGTTGTATTTCCAAGTCATTCTTAAATTTGGGTGGTTTTTTGCTATCTAACTCTGTTATTACTGGTCTGTCAATAGTAAATTCCTCGTGTGCTTTTTCTATGTTGGTTTTTTCCAGATTCTGCTTCAAAAGTGTTTTTCGTGGCAACTTGTTTGGTATTAATCCTTTATGTATAGATCTAGGCATGTCTTACTATATTATGGGTTTTGAAAATAGTTTGGATTATATCTATAATTATCATATTCAGCACCAAAGGGTTGGGGTGGTGAAGCATAATTATAGAAATAAGGAGAGTAAGGACTACCAAAAGCATAATTACTTGGAGGATTGACAAGCGGTTTAAAATCTTTTCTTTCAGGACGAGTTTGAACTTGTCGCGGGATTTCAGCGGGAAAGTTTTTCGTCAGTTTTCGTTTCATTTTTTGAAACTCTCTTTTTTCCTTTATTCTGGTCTGAATGACTGCTCTATTGTATTTATTTACCATAAAGTGATTGTTTGTGTTGCCGTAAAGTGTGTTGTCTAGTAATTCAAAATCATTCTTGGTTTCTAGCACACGATCGCGTCTTTGTTCATTACCTTTAATAAGTGGGTTTGTTCGCGAAGTGCCAATTCCACCATTTTGGTCGCTTGGCATTAGAAAATGAATAAGTGCCATCAAGTCTTCTCTTTCATCGGCGGGAGGTTTTCCCATAATCTTATCAACTAATTGGTCAATACTTCTCATGCTATCAACCATGGCTTGATTGGGCTTTGTTGCCGGATCTGGATCATCTGGAACTTTGTATTCTTTCATCATTTCTTTAAGTTTTTCATCTTTAATTTTCTCTTCCCAGAATGGAAGTCCCTGTTTTACTCCACTTTTATAAACACGTTCGTTATACTCTGTTTGTGGATCTGGTGGTGCTGGTGCTTGTGTTGTTTGTGGTGCTGGTGTTGGTTGTGGTGCTGGTGTTGGTTGTGGTGCTGGTGTTGGTTGTGGTGCTGGTGTTGGTATTGGTTGAGGTTGTGGTGCTGGTGTTGGTTGAGGTTGTGGATTTGGATCTTTAGGTGTTGCCTTTTCAAATTCTGAATCCTTCAGTTCTAAATCTTCTAATTGCTTCAGTTGTTCCGGCGTCAATTTACCCCTCACTTCTTGATAAATTCTCTCATCCAACATATCATCTACCTCTGCTATATCTGACTTACTAACCCCTTTGTTTAATGCTTGCCTTATAGCCTTTTCCCATCCACTAATAGGATTGTCATAATCTGACAATGTCAAAGATATTTTCTTTCCAGTTTTATTTTTTAGCATATTAACAAACCCTTTCAAATGTTTCACTTGGGATGTCTTATCTTGAAGTATATCCAAGTTATTACCAAGTCCGATTGAATCCATAGGTGCTACTACCATTTCTGTTTGATTTGGTGTGGACTGAACCTCAACAGTTATTTCCTTCTCTATATCTGCTGAAGTATTTTTTTTATTCATTGTATTTATTTTTTCTATAAAATTATTAATGGTAGTTTAATTTGCTGGTGCGATAAGAGAATATCCTTGCACACCATCCGCTTTTTCTTGCGATTTCACCATTTGATTAAACGAATTCACTAAGTTTTCATATTGTTTGCTAAATATAGCAGGATTTGCTATTTTATTTACTTTAAAGTTAGTGTCTTATTATCAAAACTGCCCACATTATTCATAACACCAATCATAGAAGTCAATGTTTGATCTACATTGTGTATAAAAGCATTGTATTTCGCGTCTGGAGGTGTTAATTTAATCGTTTTCCAGAAATTCATCGCATCTAAGTATGATACCCCACTACGAGCACGTCCCTGTGCTTGTAATGCCATTTTAGATATATCTGCTTTTGAGAGCATTGAATTGTAATTGTCAGAAATAGTTTTAGCAACTTCTTCACTCGCCAATCCATTACTAGTCAAATACTCTGTTATATTAGTAATTCTTTCAAAGTATCGTTGGTCGGCGAAGTTTTGGACATTTTTATCACCAGTAGCATACAATAGATTTTTTTCAAAAGCAATCAAATCCAAAGTGTCTGCTGGTAAAATGTAAGGAAACTTACCACGAGTTCTGTCTTCTAATTGGAGACGACTTTCTACTCTTGTGGCGGGGCTATTATAATTACTTCCAGTAGTGTGAAATCGTTCTTCTTCTAATTTAATAATAGCATCTGGTTGAGCAGTCCATATGCTGTATACGTGCTTTAGAAATACACCAAAAGCAACCGCGGTCGCAGTTTCAACATTTCCTTTAAATGTCTGCCATGCCATTAATGTTGATGCTTGTATGCCTAATCTTCTTAACATATCCCAAAACATATAATCACCCATTCTTTGTTGTCCCACTGCAATTAAGCGAGGGTTAGGCGGAGGCAACTCTGGTGGTGCTTCGTTTCTTGCTAATGCTTCTAATGCCCTTCTGAAAGACTCTGCGCCCGGTCTTCCCATCACCGCAGTAGTCATGGCACGAATTTGAGGATGATTAGCAGTAATAGTTAATAAGCGATTCCATGCCAATCTACTCACACCATAACGACCAAGCCTTGTAGCAGTATTCAGTATTTTATTTAATGTGGGACTCATAATTATTTCTTTAATACTTTCAATCAATGCGTCTACAAACCTTGCAGTAGCCCTTGGTGTATCTGTTAAACTTGGCACGATAGATTTGTAATCTCTGCCTATTTGTGTTTCAATTGAAGCATCCTCTGGATTTTTCTGTTCATATTCTAGCCTGTTTTGTTCCCATTCCTTTAGGTCCCGCGCCTGCCATTGTTTGTTTTCCCTTCTTGCTGTTGCTTTTATTTCGCCTCTGCCTTTATTCAATAAATGTGTTAGCCCATCACGAGTCATTGTTTCAAGTAAGGATCTTTTTTCTTCTGGATATCCCCAGTGAGTTATTAATTGATTCATATCACGATTCATTTGGTCAATAAGGTCTTTAATTTTTGGATTTTTGCTTTATCTTTAGCCCTTGCTAATTGCACCATTTCTAATCGTTGTTCATTCACGGGCATATTTCCAATTTTTGTTTCAAGTTCTCCTATATTAACCCTATTTTCCCTAAGGTGTTCCTTTAGTGTATTTCGGTCCATGTTGTTATATATAGATGACCTTCCGCTTAGCATTTCAATCATGTCTTTTAATCTTTTTATACTTGGATTGTCGGGCGCATCTTCGTAAGTTAGAGCGTCTTGTATTCTATCTTCCCACTTTAGTTCATTGGCCTTTGCCGTAATAAATTCCTTGGACTGACCCTCTGGCTTCATTCCTTGGACTGACCCTCTGGCTTCATTGTAATAATCAATCCATTTTTTTCATCAAACCACATTTTTTTATCTGCTATAATATAGGATGGAAAATAAAAAGGAAAAAAGCAAAGACGAGGAACAACTGGAGGAACTAGAACGTGAAATTGACCAAATCCGCATCACTCAGAACTTAGTGAATAGAAACCCCAATGTTTTTAGAAAACCTGAAAATATACTTTATCGCTTACCGCTATCAGATAAGCAACGAGAAGCAATTTATAATAATATAATTAAAGAAGAAGGTAAAATCGGGAGTTAAGTATATAATGGGGTTAAGAGAGAAAGCACTATCATTAGGTGCGACTGACTTCGGCGAAAGTAAAGTGAAAGGAAAAAAGTATTATGTGATCTATAACGGCCGTCGCATCAACTTTGGCGCATCTGGTTATTCAGATTATACCAAACATCAAGACGAAGACAGACGGGAAAGTTATCGTGCCAGACATCAAGCAATTAAAACAAAGGATGGAAAGCCCGCATATTTAAACAAAAATCAACCCGCATATTGTGCTTATCACTTAGTTTGGTAAATTATAGATATTATAATATCTATAATTAATATTGTTTTTTGTGTGCTCGGCTATTTCGCGGACTGCCTGCGACTTTTATAGCAGAGTTAATAATTCAAAAAAGGATTGTTGCAAGTGGCGTATTCAACAAGGGATAGAAACAAAGTTCAAATGTATTTACAAACCAATGTCAGACTGGTGTGTTAGTTTTGATGAGGCTCTGCCTTTAATGTGTTCAAATGATGCTTCGTCTTGGTATAGGACACATATATATGAATGTAATGATATTTAATTCAACCACTCCGTCCAAGGTTCAGAATGAGTAATCGGTTCTGGTTTTTTTTCCGACATTATACACAACAAACAATATTTCTGTTTTTTCATATGAACACATATTTCATTATTAATATTCTTTTTTTTGCGACAGGAATCGCATTCTTTACACATTTTCCATTTTTTGCCTATTAAAAATATGGGAGGATAGAAGATTTTACACGAATGACAATACTTCATTATTGTGTATATACAATCAGTTTATTATTTTAATTTACTTCTTACCACCCCCAGAACTTGGAGAAGGAAGGCATATCCCAATCAATAGTGTTAGGATTCCGACATATGTGTTGGCTACGCACGGAATATTCTTCTCTGAAAGCCTTACGATACAAAGGGTTATAATGGCGATAATGATAGCCATTTGAAATAAATATTTAATCATTCTGCTATCGGTTTTCTTATTCGACATACAGCAATTCCATTCATTTTCAATTTCATTATCAATCTTTTTCTCTTCTGTCTTTAGTTCAATATCCAAAACACGAGACTTTAATTCGGGAGTTAGTTCGCCGTCCATATCCATAATAGGCGGGGGTCTGTGAAGTCTAGTTGTATTATTGTTTGATATGATATTTTAGAATTGCGCTTCGTGCTTTCGCACTCTCACTTATTCTAAAACATCGTTTTTCTTTATTGAAAATAAATAAATCGGTTTTCGATGTTTATCAACAAACGAGAATGAGCGAAGCGAATGAGAGTGATGTTGATAAATATCAAGGGAAAACGACTGCTCGTATTTCAGAAAGTTGCTTAGATAGATTTTCTATCATAAGCATGAGATTATTATTTTCTTTTTCTAAATTAACTACCTTTTCTGATAATTGTTGAACCGCTTTAATTAATGGTGCTATAAACTCGGAATAACCTATACCATAACCGACATCGCCACTATCAACACATTTAACATCTTCTGGATTAACACTCACACCTTTCAATTCGCATTCTTTTCTTTGCTTTGGACACGGAACCATAATTGCTTCTTTTATAAAACCGCCAAAATCTAGCATATTCATTTCTGTTAGTATGTCCTCCAATTCTTGTGCTATTAAGCCAGTCCTACATTTTTTTTTATCATCTATCGTACGATAGCAGACCGGATTTAACTTCGCCTATCAACACATTAACATCTTCTGGATTAACACTCACACCTTTCAATTCGCATTCTTTTCTTTGCTTTGGACACGGAACCATAATTGCTTCTTTTATAAAACCGCCAAAATCTAGCATATTCATTTCTGTTAGTATGTCCTCCAATTCTTGTGCTATTAAGCCAGTCCTACATTTTTTTTTATCATCTATCGTACGATAGCGGACCGGATTTGACTTATTAATAAAATCTAAGCCTAAGCATTCCTTTATATCTTCTTTTTTTCTCCTGTCTGAATATTGAGTTGGATTAGATAATACCCATAATAGTCCATCGCTTGCTTTCAAACACATTAAAGCAGTATTTGAATTATTCTCCCATAGGAACCCACTCGTTGAATAATTATTCACTCTAAATCTAAAAGCATAAGAAGTTAATCCTCCGCCTACTCCTCCTGCTGGTGCTGTTCCTCCATTCAATGCTTTATTTGCTCCAGACTGAGTCATATAAATCCCCCATGCTGAATCAGCAGTATCCCATACAAATATTCCTCTCGCATTCGTCCCGTCTGTTTGTCCTTGAATTCCTATTTTCGCTCCATTATTAGTTGTGGTCGTTAGCAACCCATAATATGTAATTCCCGCACTAGCCGTTATCAATCCTTTTGTCCATAAAGTTCCGTTTGCCCCATTTAATGACATTAACAATTGTTCATTAGAATTTTCCCACACAAAACCATCTGTTGAAGTAAAACCAGACCTAAATCTTATAGCAAAGCCTGAAATAAATTATATCGTTGCCTGCAACCGCAGACCCCCAGATTGACTTTTACCTGCCCCTGGCTGAGCCATATAAATCCCCCATCCTGTGTTGTCCGTATCCCACAGAAATATACCCTGTCCAGTTCCTCCATCTACTTTTATTTTGAATAGATAACTTGCAACCTCCATCTACTGTTAATAATCCGCTCGCGTTAATGCGGTTGTAGTCATGCCAGCAGTTGAAGTAATTGATGTTCCTGTTATTATTCCAGCACTTGTTATGTTGTTTGAGTTCACCATATAACCGCATACCGCCAGCATTGTTAAAACGGACAATGTCAGACGAAGCACTTTTATTATCCAAAAGTTTTGAAATATAAAGACCTGCTCCTTTTACATCAAATGCTACATTCGTAAATACATAACCCCTTTGGTTCGCGGTTCCACTTGTAGCGGTATTTAGAGTAAATAAGAAATATTGATAATCACCTGATGTCTGTGAAAAGAATATATCTCCTCCATTTTGGTTTAATATCCTCGCCCCATTATATGTTATATTTCCACCATTAATGATAACTTGATTATTAAAATCAGCCGTTTGTGTTAAAGTTAGATATTTTATCGTAGTGCTCGCCCCATTTAATGTTTTACTTCCTGTTATGGTTTGGTCTGTTGTTAGTTTTGCATTTTGTACATCTAATGTATCCACATAGCTTTTGTTTGCTCCGTCCGTTGTTGCTGATGGTGTGGCTAAGTTTGTTATTCTGTTGTTGTTCAAACTTAATGTTGTTCCAGTTGCAGTTATAATTAAAGTATTACCTGAATATAACTCTACATACGAACCAGTTATTTGTATCGGAGACCAAGTCGCTGTTGCTGTTTTTTGTGCTGCAATCATTCCTATTTTTGTATCGAAGGCGATGCCGATGCCGTCAAAAGAAGTAGGATTGGATGAACCGCTTACTTCTAAAGTTGATGTAAATTTTTTTTTCCTGCTATAGTTTGGTCTCCTGTTAGTTTAACCACCGAAGTATCAAGGACAGAAACATCCACACCATCAACAAGATTAACATTTGTTATGCTTTGGCTTTTCATATCAATCCCCGCACTCGCATTTATTATGTTGCTGAATGTTTTGGTTCCTGCTATGGTTTGGTCTCCTGTTTGTTTAACCACCGAACCATCAACTGCAAGAGTGGTGAGATTAATTCCATTATATGTAGAAGCCCCTGAAATAGCATAACCACCCATATTTAATGCTCCTGTCATACTGGCGGTGCCGTCTAATCTAAGAAAGGGCGATGCAACATTTCGCCATTGTCCTGTGCTATAAATAAGCAGTTGATTATCTGTTGCTGTTGTTATAATCACATCACTATGTGTATCAATACTTCCACTTGCCGACACTTTCGCGTTGTTGGAGTCGTGCTCTGATAACCAAGTTGCGATAGCCCTACCATTCAGTTGATTTACATTTGTAATGTTTTGGTTGTTCATATTTATTCCTCCCGTCATACTGGCAGTGCCGTCCAATCTCAGAAAGGGTGAAGTCGTATTTCTCCATTGACCTGTGCTATAAATAAGCAGTTGGTTATCTGATGGGAAGCCTGTTATTGTCACATCGCTGTGGCTATCTATACTTCCACCTGCTGACACTTTATTATTATTATCATTATGCTCAAATATCCATTCATCAACATCTTCGGTATTTAGTAAATTAACTCCTGGTATATTCTTCCTTCCCATACTAATATTGCCGAATTCATCAACATTTATCGGAAAGGTTTTATTTACCCAGTTTGTTGAATTATATGTGAGATAACTATTAGTGGCCATTGGTGCGGTTATGACCACATCCGTTAATTTATCCAGTTCAAAATCGCTTATAAAACTTGATGTTAATGTAGCAAATGAAGTATTGCCTAACCCATCTGTTCTTAATAATTGATTTGCTTTGCCGTCCGCTAATGGTAAATAGTATTCGTTATTAATTGAGACATAACCAGTATCAGATATCAACAAAGAGGAGTTATTATTTCTTGAAGATATTGTTATGTCATCCGTCCTTGCTTGTATTGAGTTTGCTTCAATATGATCGCCATATAATACTCCATCAATTTCTAAATCCTCGTCCACTATGACAGAACCATAAAAATGATAAGTCCACGGATTGCCTAAATGGTTCATATTTTAATTGTATTATTTTATATAGTGGAATATATAGTTTAAAAACATATGAATATATTTGGACGATCACAAGAACAGCAGTCAATAGATACTAAGACAATCGCCGTCACTGCTACTCCAACATTAACGAGAAACATTCAAAATGCTTACATTGGTCTTGACCTTAGGTCGTGGATGGAAAGTTCCACATTCGCTACTCTTTGTACGGGCGGTTATGGTAGCAAAACAATATCTAATTTAGGATATGGTTATTTTATTAAAGTTGCTTTTCGTGGGTCATTGAATTTGCCCGCCCGACTGGAATAGGAACTTTTCAGTTCTGGTTTCATAAAACGGACGGAACAAATGTTGATAATTTTTACAGCGAAGTGCTAAATTATACAACCGCCATTGAGTATAAGTCTTTTGATTGTGTGTGGTTAATTCAAAGATTTGGAGTCCAAATGAAAATGATATGGTTAATGACTTGTCCAAATCCCGCGGACACCACCAATAATACAACAATACGAATTTCTGGAAATACAACTAATGAGGTTTTATTGACATATGCGACAGATGCTCCAATATTAATATTAGAAGTATATTACAAAACGGCATCTGCTGATTATGTATCCTTTAAACCATCATATTTCAATATTGATGTGATGAGAGACATAGCACTAACCGCCGATTACATATGAAACCTGTCATGCATATCTTTTAATGTTGTTAGTTTGCCCTCGTGTTGAGATAAGACATCGCGGGAAAATGTCTTATAATCTAACTTACCATATTTAAGAATAGGGCGTTGGTCTGGTGGTATGTGTGTGTATCTACTCTCGTGCCATTTCTTCATATCCTCCTGCATTATGGTGCGGTCTTCTTGTATAAGAAATTAAACGGGTCTTTTGATACTTTCAAATGTGCCGTTATTATTTCATAGCAACTATACCCGTTCTCGGGCGGATTTCGATTTGCTTTAATCGGTGTTTTCTTTTCCTTCGTTGGTGCGGTTTCCTCTTTTGCTTCTAAAACAGGCAATTCTTTTTTTGCTAATTCTTCTCCTACATTAGTCTTGATTTCTGTGATACCAGTCTCCTTCAAATCACTTTCCTTAAAAGATGTATATTCTTCTGTTGTTGGTTCATTATCAAAGAATTTTTTCATCATATCGGAAGAAGGCAATAAAACTTCAACATTATCACTCTTCTCATTAACTTCTTGATTTTGTTCGAGTCTGTATTTTTCATAAAATGCGACGATATCAGTTTTTAGCGATTTGCTTGTTGGCAGTTTTATATCGCTACTTAAATGAGTCCATTTTTCTATTTGGCTCAGATAATCTTTTTTGGTTGACATGTTATATATAAGCATAACAAAAAAAATCAGCTTTATATTATTTATTCATCTTCATTGTCGTCGTCAAAAGTCCATTCATTATCGCCATAAATAACCTTTCACTGATTTTTACATTCTTCTAAGGTTGGTAAATCTACACATTTAATTATTATACCTTCTTCCATTGTTTTCTTCTTTTCTACCACATTTGGCATCAGTTTTCTAAGACTGGTCCAGAAAATGACCCGTGAAGTGTGCGGATCATTCGCATTTGCTTTATACACATCATACAACGCTTCTTTTGAAACCTCTTTACCAAAATGAATTTCTGGAAACTCTTTTGTAATATATCCCAAGTTTAACCAATCCAACCACCACTTTCTTAACTTTGAAAGGGATTTCACTTTTTGTTCTCGCAGTCCCTTTGTAATAATCGTTTCGCGGTCATTAAAATCGCTTAGGTCTCTTTCAAGAAGAAACTTCGCTAGTCGTTGCCTGTCAATAGACCTAATATCTGTAATTACTTTTCGTTTCTCGTCTGGTTTCATGAGTGCCAGTTCATCAGAAACATCAAGGACTAGCCATCGTTGCTCTGTGGTTCCCGCCGGCACTACCCATTCTTCATTTGAAGCAAGGACCAATAATAACATATTTTCTAATGTTATATTTGGTAAATATTTTTGTTTAAGAGTGAGTGTGTTTTCTGATACAAGTTTCTTAATTGTCCCCGCTCGTTCTTATCACCACCCCAGACCATTTCGTCCATAAATACTACGATTGCTTTTGCTAGTTGGGCATTGAAATCACCTAATATTTCTTTAACATCGGACGGCTGGAAGTAATAATCGGCACCTATTATGTCTTTGAATATTTCAAGAATAATCCCCTTTCCTGCTCGTTCAGTGCTTGTCAAAACTAATGATAAGTGTAGTTTCTGCCATGGCTTCTGGTAAACGCTCGCGAACATATCAAGCACCTTTTTATATATGTCCTGCCTTCCCCCGCACCATCTGTTTAAGATATGCTGAAGGAATGCTTCATTTTTTTCTTCTTCTGCCGTGAATGATTTCACGTCTTCTAATATGTCCGCTGGAATTTCAAAGCCCTTAAACAAGTTGTAAAACCCTTGTTTGTCATTATCAAAGTATGCCTTAGGATCAAAGATTACGTCATTCACTTCGCGTCTTTTAGGGTGTGTAGTCCACATTTTATACAAATCAACGACATTCAATGTGGCGGGGTTCTTGCCTAATGCTATCCAGTCCTCCTTTGATAAATTGGTCTTTACTCTCTTGTTTTTGAAGAATGATTCCATTGCTGATTCCGTCTTGTAGCGAAATACCTGCTTGCCTTTTGAATCAACATCTTCTTCAATTATGGTCGGCTTTGCTAAATCAGCAAAAGTGTATGATTGATTCATCCAAGCCTAAGCAGTATCTATCAACTCTGTGAATTTTTCCAAATTATTACATTCGTCGGCAAGTCGTCGCAAATCTTCAATCGTGTTGATATTACGGACGACGGGGGAGATAGTTCATAAATTTTTATACCTTTACCCTCGCAATTGCTATCGTGGCAGTAGAAATATAACCCATCTCTTCTCCATACTACATAGCAATTGTCGCTATTATTTTCTTCCCCGTTTATGATACATATTCGTGTCCCTATGGTTTTTAAAGTAAACATTCTCTGCTTTTTTTCAACAATTTCTACATTTGGTATTTTGCTGAGTATGATTTCGTGTATTTCTTCCAATGTGATATGCTGATATCGTTTCAAAGTTGTATATTCAGGAATTTTGATATTGTAAAATGTATCGTCATCGGGTCGCATAATCAAGTAATCGTCTATTTCTACATCTTGAAGCAGTTTCAAGGTGTTTGTTTTTGGTGTGTATGAATACGGAAGCAAAACGCGGTCGCTACCATCTTTATGAGAATAGATAGTGCGGAAAGCCCTGTTTTTGTTATAAACAGAAATATCAAGTATGGTTCGCAATTCAATATTCTTGTCGGCCCGTTCGAATGTGAAACAGAGGTCGGGGTAATCTTTTTCAATTACCACTTCCACGTATTTCCAGAACTCTTTTTGTGTTTCGCAGTTTTGAAACACCAAGCCATTATCGTAAGAAAAATGGCACGACATTTTACCATTCTTACTAGCATCCAAGTATCTTGCTTTTTTAGGATTATACTTCAAGCCTACATTAGCAAATACATTTTCCATAAGCGTGTTCCATCGCTCATACATTTTTTCACGTGAGATTGATAATTCATCGCCATCAATGTCGGCAAACATTCGCTGGGGTTTGTTTTCCATTAATACTTCATAGTATTGTCTTTGTTCATCTGGCGTTTTTTCAATCAATGCCACGAAATCCTCTTGAAATGGCATAGTGGTGAATTGCTTGTTCCCCCACTTGCGTCCTGCGGTTTATCTCTCAGTGCTTCTTCTTGTTTCCAATACATTGCTCATTGGTCAGTGTCGGTGCGGTCATGTTATATAGTCGCTTTTCAATAAAAGTAAATTAATTATTCTATATATCCAATATATATAACACTATCCTTAATAGGTAATTATAATTTTTTATATATCTTTATACAAAAAAAATAATTTCTTTTTTTTTTTTTTTTTACTTATTCAAGCACCCGCATTTAATAAATCCTTTAAATTCTCCACAAAGTTCGCAATACTTTAATTTCTTTATGAGGCAGGTCTTATGATATTAATACTTGTCCCTGTTCGGATACTTTTCTACAATCTTTTTTGGAATTCCCCTATTGCTATTACAATAGCAACAGAATTTAATGTTTGGATTGTCAAGAGTGCGAATAAGCAATGATAGGTCTTCGTTCATTTTATCGTTCTTGAACCGCTTGATACATTCAGATCCCAGCACTATTTCGTTTCCGTTTTTTACATTTTTTATAATGTAATTCTTTGAAATCTCGTGCGAACAACAACAATATTGTTGTTCCCCGTTTTCTATACTTTCCACAACTTTCCAGTCGTTCGTGTTCCACTTTCCATCGGGCGATATAAATGAAACTGCATTGACCAGATTTAGGAAATAATTTCCACTTACATAATCCAAATGAAGTCTTAGGTCATCATATGTCCAATACGATCGGCGGTGAGAGGTGTCCATGGTTTATATAATAGTATATATATATTTTTATGAGAATATATAAAATAAATAATATATTGTTTAACAAATTATTACGAAAAGCCCTTAATTCAAGCAATTCTGCTTTTTGTTTTTCATATTTCTCCTTCCGCAATAATTTTATCCTCTCTTGGTTCTTATAATAGTATGCCTTCGCATTCGCCCTATTTTTATCAGGATGAGCCCTTAAAAATGCTTTCGCCCTTTCCCTTCTCCGTTGAACCACTTCTTCCTTAGTGAATTGAGGTGTCCTCGGCATTATGTGTCCTTTATATATATAATTATATTATTTTAATTATTTTAAATTAAAAATCCAAATAAACCCTTATATTCTTCTTAAATGTTGTTAAAAACGACCCGGACAAGGTCGGCCGGTTGTTGTTAATAGTAGCAATCTGAGAGAGAATATTTTTGTTAGTATTAATGAAGGCCTACCTGTCCTAGTCCGACCTTCTTTTTTAGAAATTTTTGGAGGTGTCTAGTAGAGAGTATCCCGACACCTTGGAAATTTTACTTTTTTAAAATAAAAGATCAGACACCTCGGACACTATAAAATTTAGATAATAGTAAGAAGAATATTATAAGAAATACCGAAATTTATTAAACTAAAAAGTGTCCGACCTTTAAAAAATAGGGTCGGACACGACTCGGCCAGGTCGGACAGAATACAAACAACATTATTTTCGTCTCACCTGCTCTTATATTCACTCGTTGAATTATGTATTAAGCACATACTATATATAGTATAAAGTATGAGTTATACCATAGAAGAACTAAAGGTTTTCCTAAATGCCCCCGATCCCCGACAACAACGATACAGGGAAAGATATCAAATGAAACACAAGGAGAAGATTAAAGAATATCGGAAAAAATATAGGGAAAATAACAAGGAGAAGGTTAAAGAACAGCAAAGGAAATATAGAGAAGCAAATAAGGATCAGATAAATAAACAGCGAAGGGAGTATTATAAATCAAATAAGGATAAGATCCAAGAGCAACAGAAAAAATACAGAGAAATTAATAAAGTAGTATTAGATAAATACAAAGGAGAATATCTCAAACAGAAAGAGGAAGAGGCAGAGAAGCAGAAAGAGGAGCAGATGGAGAAACTGACAGAGGAACAGAGAGAGGAGCAAAGAGATATGGAAACTAATATTAAATATTTAAGATCTCTCCAATTCTGATCACATTAGCAAAACTATTTTTTTCCCCTATTGAACTTTTAAGATCCCTCCAATTTTGATCATATCAGCAAAAAAAAAATGGACCAATATCGACAACACCGCAGACGAGAAAGGTGAGGCGAAAAAGCACACCACCAAAATTCTGACTTGCGGGGTTTTGGACAACTTTCTGTTTTCAGTGCGGCACTTGGACAACTTTTCGCAGTAAGAGAGATTTTAATGAAATTGTTGTTTTGAACTTAGAGAGAAAACTAAATAACGGCTCTTAGGGTGGTTTCTCTAGAGAAACTGCACTAAAAAAGTGTGCCGAAGTGCGACCCTATACTACAATGATCATGTATGTGTGGCGGACCTGTCTATTCGTATATCAAATACAAGCACAGAAAAGACGAAAAACACACACAGGAAAACAGAAAAACACACACAGGAAGCACAAAACATACATTTGTTTTACAAAAACACGGAAAACTAAGCAGACTAAGGCTAGTTTAGACAAAATAACGACTAATTCATATTTGTTCTTCTAAAAAATATATATAAACGAATATATAGAATTGACGATAAGCTCTAATGACACCCCCGCAAGGGCAGTTCCAACACTTCCAGACGGACCGGTATGTTCAATGAAAATACTGGTCCAGACGGAGCGGTATGTTCAATGAAAATACTGGTGGCACCGACGGGAATCGAACTGGCGACAGGGCCCAGATGGTAGAACTTGACCACTGGGCTATCACGGTGTCCAATAATAATAATAATAATAATAATAATAATAATAATAATAATAATAATAATAATAATAATAATAATAATAATAATAATAATAATAATGATAATAATAATAATAATAATAATAATAATAATAATAATAATAATAATAATAATAATAATAATAATAATAATAATAATAATAATAATAATAATAATAATAATAATAGTGCTTCTCTGTCAATGGCTGATGCAAATCTGCACATGCGCCTCCATCGTCTCACCCGTGAGGGGAGTACGAAGAATTGACGATAGGCTCTAATGACACCCCCGCAAGGGCAGTTCCAACACTTCCAGACGGACCGGTATGTTCAATGAAAATACTGGTGGCACCGACGGGAATCGAACTGGCGACAGGGCTCAGATGGTAGAACTTGACCACTGGGCTATCACGGTGTCCATAATAATAATAATAATGCAGAGAGAGAGAGAGAAAGATTGTTATTATTATTATTATTGTTATTATTATTATTATTATTATTATTATTATTATTATTATTATTATTATTATTATTATTATTATTATTATTATTATTATTATTATTTGGACGCCGTGATAGCCCAGTGGTCAAGTTCTACCATCTGGGCCCTAACGCCAGTTCGATTCCCGTCGGTGCCACCAGTATTTTCATTGAACATACCGTTCCGTCTGGAAATGTTGGAACTGCCCGTGCGGGGGTGTCATTAGAGCCTATCGTCAATTCTTCGTACTCCCCTCACGGGTGAGACGATGGAGGCGCATGTGCAGATTTGCATCAGCCATTGACAGAGAAGCACGCACTATTATTATTATTATTATTATTATTATTATTATTATTATTCCTTGGAGTGTTGACTGTGACATATTTGAGGGAAATCCCGATGAAAAAACCTAGTCACACTTGCTAAACAGAGTTCCAGCCCAATGGCCTCAAGGCGTTAAACTGTGACGCCAACTCATAACCCTTTGGTGGTAGATGCTGGGGAGGAGGGTCGTTGCGCGCGTAAAAGATCTTAAACTCCGCATATGCTGGTTGATAGCCCAGGACCCAGCAGACACCAGATTGTTATGGGTGGGGTTTCGAGGCAGCTCTAGCAACCGCGCTTGGTGTATGCACTTGCACATTCGGTGACGTCTTGCAAGAGGTTGCTGGGACTGCGGAATAACCTCGGCTTAGTGCAGTCTTGCCCTCAGGAGCTCCATCGGTGGCCCCGATCATCAGGCGAGAGACTGACACGGGGGGGTGGAGGACCTCGAACAAGGGTATTGGAGGCTTATGTCCGTTGAGGATATGCCATTAGCTGCATCAGTACGCCTCAGATATAGTATTATTATTATTATTATTATTATTATTATTATTATTTGCCCTTGCGGGGGTGTCATTAGAGCTTATCGTCAATTCTTCGTACTCCCCTCACGGGTGAGACGATGGAGGCGCATGTGCAGAAATGCATCAGCCATTGACAGAGAAGCACTATTATTATTATTATTATTATTATTATTATTATTATTATTATTATTATTATTATTATTATTATTATTATTATTATTATTATTATTATTATTATTATTATGATTATTATGATTATTATTATTATTATTATTATTATTATTATTATTATTATTATTATGATTATTATTATGATTATTATTAGTATTATTATTATGGACACCGTGATAGCCCAGTAGTCAAGTTCTACCATCTGGGTCCTGTCGCCAGTTCGATTTTCGTCGGTGCCAACAGTATTTTCATTGAACATACCGGTCCGTCTGGAAGTGTTGGAACTGCCCTTGCGGGGGTGTCATTAGAGCCTATCGTCAATTCTTCGTACTCCCCTCACGGGTGAGACGATGGAGGCGCATGTGCAGATTTGCATCAGCCATTGACAGAGAAGCACTATTAGTATCATTATTATTATTATTATTATTATTATTATTATTATTATTATTATTATTATTATTATTATTATTATTATTATTATTATTATTATTATTATCATTATCGTTATTATTAGTATTATTATTATTATTATTATTATTATCATTATTATTATTATCATTATTATTATTATTATTATTATCATTATTATTATTATTATTATTATTATTATTATTATTATTATTATTATTATTATTCAGCCCAATGGCCTCAAGGCGTTAAACTGTGACGCCAACTCATAACCCTTTGGTGGTAGATGCTGGGGAGGAGGGTCGTTGCGCGCGTAAAAGATCTTAAACTCCGCATATGCTGGTTGATAGCCCAGGACCCAGCAGACACCAGATTGTTATGGGTGGGGTTTCGAGGCAGCTCTAGCAACCGCGCTTGGTGTATGCACTTGCACATTCGGTGACGTCTTGCAAGAGGTTGCTGGGACTGCGGAATAACCTCGGCTTAGTGCAGTCTTGCCCTCAGGAGCTCCATCGGTGGCCCCGATCATCAGGCGAGAGACTGACACGGGGGGGTGGAGGACCTCGAACAAGGGTATTGGAGGCTTATGTCCGTTGAGGATATGCCATTAGCTGCATCAGTACGCCTCAGATATAGTAAATCTGCCTTGGAGTGTTGACTGTGACATATTTGAGGGAAATCCCGATGAAAAAACCTAGTCACACTTGCTAAACAGAGTTCCAGCCCAATGGCCTCAAGGCGTTAAACTGTGACGCCAACTCATAACCCTTTGGTGGTAGATGCTGGGGAGGAGGGTCGTTGCGCGCGTAAAAGATCTTAAACTCCGCATATGCTGGTTGATAGCCCAGGACCCAGCAGACACCAGATTGTTATGGGTGGGGTTTCGAGGCAGCTCTAGCAACCGCGCTTGGTGTATGCACTTGCACATTCGGTGACGTCTTGCAAGAGGTTGCTGGGACTGCGGAATAACCTCGGCTTAGTGCAGTCTTGCCCTCAGGAGCTCCATCGGTGGCCCCGATCATCAGGCGAGAGACTGACAAGGGGGGGTGGAGGACCTCGAACAAGGGTATTGGAGGCTTATGTCCGTTGAGGATATGCCATTAGCTGCATCAGTACGCCTCAGATATAGTATTATTATTATTATTATTATTGTTATCGTTATTATTATTATTATTATTATTATTATTATTATTATTATTATTATTATTATTATTATTATTATTATTATTATTATTATTATTATTATTATTATTATTATTATTATTATTATCGTTATTATTATTATTATTATTATTATTATTATTATTATTGTTATTATTATTATTATTATTATTATTGTTATTATTATTATTACTGCTAGTACTACTAGATAGCTAGCTATCTAAATAGATAGATAGTATTACATATACCTGAACGCCGCCGTTGCCGCCTGCCTCCGCGCTCACCGCACCACCACTGCCCTACATTTTACATTGATATATAGCTAGCTAGATAGAGAGAGAGAGAGAGAGAGAGAAAGAGAGAGAGAGAGAAAGAGAGAGAGAGAGAGAGAGAGAGAGAGAGAGAGAGAGAGAAAGAGAGAGACCTGGCCGCTTTTGCGCTTGGGAAGGTTGGCAAGAGACTCGGTGCGCTTGGGACGATTTTTGGAAAGAAAAAAAAAGTTGTAAAAACTCTGTGCCAACCTAGCAGCTCGCTCTGCGCGGCACTCCCCCTGGGCGGATGCTCCCGTACGCGTACCAACCTCAACCACTCCTCTTGCTGCTTAGCATCCCTTTGCAACTGCTGCGATGCCTGGTCCTTCAGCTTAATAGATTCCGCCAGCGTCCACCTCAACTGCTTCTCCTCGTCAGTCTCAGCCTTTGGCAGCTTGCCTTGCATCCCCCTCCTGATCGCATTAGCTACGTCCTCTGCTTGAGCTAACTCGTACTCTGCGTCTTGGTCGGCGATAATACCCTTACTAGATTGCACACGAGGGGATTCAGGGGACAAGCTCCGACGCTCGGACTGTACCCGGGCAGCCTCACTTCCATTACTAGTACCAGGCTCGGGCTTTACAACGACAGGAAGGGTCGCGGACTCCCACTCTGAATCGTCTTCTGTCATATCTATGACTGAAGACAGTGAAGACGCCCTTTGGGCTGTTGCTTTCCTTGACATTGGCTTCCACCTCACCACCTCATGCCCGTAAAAATAAGAAGTACGGAAGCTGTTGCTGATGGACCGGCAATTAGGGCACCTGGAAATTTGAACTTGCTTCCGGCAAGCATCCCACCAAGTTTGTATACACTTGCGATAGAATGGGGCCCCACAGCATGTAACCTCTGCTAACCTAAGCTGGGGACTTCTAACCTCTTTGTACAAGACGTCCCCTATGTCATCCTTGCAAATACGGCAAGTAGCATCGACTTCCCTGTTGCGAATACCTATGCTTTGCTCAATCTTGACACGAACAGGAGCCGAGCTTGAAGACGACAACGAGACAGGCGACGAGCTTGAAGACGACGACACAAGCGACGAGCTTGAAGACGACGACGACACACGCAACGAGCTTGAAGACGACGACGACACACGCAACGAGCTTGAAGACGACGACGACACAGGCGACGAGCTTGAAGACGACGACGACACACGCAGCGAGCTTGAAGACGACGACGACACAGGCGACGACGACGACGTTCTCTCTCTCTCTCTCTCTCTCTCTCTCTCTCTCTCTATCTATCTAGCTAGCTATCTCTCTATGTAAAATGTAGGGCAGTGGTGGTGCGGTGAGCGCGGAGGCAGGCGGCAACGGCGGCGTTCAGGTATATGTAATACTATCTATCTATTTAGCTAGCTAGCTATCTAGTAGTAGCAGTAATAATAATAATAATAATAATAATAATAATAATAATAATAATAATAATAATAGTAATAGTAATAGTAATAGTAATAATAATAAATAATAATAATAATAATAATAATAATACCTCTAAGGCATACGGATGCAGCTGATGGCACGATCCGTTTCCGGACATGAGCCTCCATGCCCTTGTTCGAGGTGCCCCACCTAGTCAGTATCTCGACTGATTATAGGGGCCGCCGATGGAGCTCCTGAGGGCAAGACTACACTAAGCCGAGGTTATTCCGCAGTCCCAACAACCTCTTGCAAAACGTTGCCGTATGTGCAAGTGCGTACACCAAGCATGGTTGCTAGAACTACCTCAAAACCAGCTTCTCTGCCTCTTCCTCTTTCTGGTTGAGATATTCTCCTTGTATTTATCTAATACTACTTTATTGATTTCTCTGTATTTTTTCTGTTGCTCTTGGATCTTATCCTTATTTGATTTATAATACTCCCTTCGCTGTTTATTTATCTGATCCTTATTTGCTTCTCTGTATTTCCTTTGCTGTTCTTTAACCTTCTCCTTGTTATTTTCCCTATATTTTTTCCGATATTCTTTAATCTTCTCCTTGTGTTTCATTTGATATCTTTCCCTGTATCGTTGTTGTCGGGGATCGGGGGCATTTAGGAAAACCTTTAGTTCTTCTATGGTATAACTCATACTTTATACTATATATAGTATGTGCTTAATACATAATTCAACGAGTGAATATAAGAGCAGGTGAGACGAAAATAATGTTGTTTGTATTCTGTCCGACCTGGCCGAGTCGTGTCCGACCCTATTTTTTAAAGGTCGGACACTTTTTAGTTTAATAAATTTCAGTATTTCTTATAATATTCTTCTTACTATTATCTAAATTTTATAGTGTCCGAGGTGTCTGATCTTTTATTTTAAAAAAGTAAAATTTCCAAGGTGTCGGGATACTCTCTACTAGACACCTCCAAAAATTTCTAAAAAAGAAGGTCGGACTAGGACAGGTAGGCCTTCATTAATACTAACAAAAATATTCTCTCTCAGATTGCTACTATTAACAACAACCGGCCGACCTTGTCCGGGTCGTTTTTAACAACATTTAAGAAGAATATAAGGGTTTATTTGGATTTTTAATTTAAAATAATTAAAATAATATAATTATATATATAAAGGACACATAATGCCGAGGACACCTCAATTCACTAAGGAAGAAGTGGTTCAACGGAGAAGGGAAAGGGCGAAAGCATTTTTAAGGGCTCATCCTGATAAAAATAGGGCGAATGCGAAGGCATACTATTATAAGAACCAAGAGAGGATAAAATTATTGCGGAAGGAGAAATATGAAAAACAAAAAGCAGAATTGCTTGAATTAAGGGCTTTTCGTAATAATTTGTTAAACAATATATAATTTATTTTATATATTCTCATAAAAATATATATATACTATTATATAAACCATGGACACCTCTCACCGCCGATCGTATTGGACATATGATGACCTAAGACTTCATTTGGATTATGTAAGTGGAAATTATTTCCTAAATCTGGTCAATGCAGTTTCATTTATATCGCCCGATGGAAAGTGGAACACGAACGACTGGAAAGTTGTGGAAAGTATAGAAAACGGGGAACAACAATATTGTTGTTGTTCGCACGAGATTTCAAAGAATTACATTATAAAAAATGTAAAAAACGGAAACGAAATGGTGCTGGGATCTGAATATATCAAGCGGTTCAAGAACGATAAAATGAACGAAGACCTATCATTGCTTATTCGCACTCTTGACAATCCAAACATTAAATTCTGTTGCTATTGTAATAGCAATAGGGGAATTCCAAAAAAGATTGTAGAAAAGTATCCGAACAGGGACAAGTATTAATATCATAAGACCTGCCTCATAAAGAAATTAAAGTATTGCGAACTTTGTGGAGAATTTAAAGGATTTATTAAATGCGGGTGCTTGAATAAGTAAAAAAAAAAAAAAAAAATTATTTTTTTTGTATAAAGATATATAAAAAATTATAATTACCTATTAAGGATAGTGTTATATATATTGGATATATAGAATAATTAATTTACTTTTATTGAAAAGCGACTATATAACATGACCGCACCGACACTGACCAATGAGCAATGGTATTGGAAACAAGAAGAAGCACTGAGAGATAAACCGCAGGACGCAAGTGGGGGAACAAGCAATTCACCACTATGCCATTTCAAGAGGATTTCGTGGCATTGATTGAAAAAACGCCAGATGAACAAAGACAATACTATGAAGTATTAATGGAAAACAAACCCCAGCGAATGTTTGCCGACATTGATGGCGATGAATTATCAATCTCACGTGAAAAAATGTATGAGCGATGGAACACGCTTATGGAAAATGTATTTGCTAATGTAGGCTTGAAGTATAATCCTAAAAAAGCAAGATACTTGGATGCTAGTAAGAATGGTAAAATGTCGTGCCATTTTTCTTACGATAATGGCTTGGTGTTTCAAAACTGCGAAACACAAAAAGAGTTCTGGAAATACGTGGAAGTGGTAATTGAAAAAGATTACCCCGACCTCTGTTTCACATTCGAACGGGCCGACAAGAATATTGAATTGCGAACCATACTTGATATTTCTGTTTATAACAAAAACAGGGCTTTCCGCACTATCTATTCTCATAAAGATGGTAGCGACCGCGTTTTGCTTCCGTATTCATACACACCAAAAACAAACACCTTGAAACTGCTTCAAGATGTAGAAATAGACGATTACTTGATTATGCGACCCGATGACGATACATTTTACAATATCAAAATTCCTGAATATACAACTTTGAAACGATATCAGCATATCACATTGGAAGAAATACACGAAATCATACTCAGCAAAATACCAAATGTAGAAATTGTTGAAAAAAAGCAGAGAATGTTTACTTTAAAAACCATAGGGACACGAATATGTATCATAAACGGGGAAGAAAATAATAGCGACAATTGCTATGTAGTATGGAGAAGAGATGGGTTATATTTCTACTGCCACGATAGCAATTGCGAGGGTAAAGGTATAAAAATTTATGAACTATCTCCCCCGTCGTCCGTAATATCAACACGATTGAAGATTTGCGACGACTTGCCGACGAATGTAATAATTTGGAAAAATTCACAGAGTTGATAGATACTGCTTAGGCTTGGATGAATCAATCATACACTTTTGCTGATTTAGCAAAGCCGACCATAATTGAAGAAGATGTTGATTCAAAAGGCAAGCAGGTATTTCGCTACAAGACGGAATCAGCAATGGAATCATTCTTCAAAAACAAGAGAGTAAAGACCAATTTATCAAAGGAGGACTGGATAGCATTAGGCAAGAACCCCGCCACATTGAATGTCGTTGATTTGTATAAAATGTGGACTACACACCCTAAAAGACGCGAAGTGAATGACGTAATCTTTGATCCTAAGGCATACTTTGATAATGACAAACAAGGGTTTTACAACTTGTTTAAGGGCTTTGAAATTCCAGCGGACATATTAGAAGACGTGAAATCATTCACGGCAGAAGAAGAAAAAAATGAAGCATTCCTTCAGCATATCTTAAACAGATGGTGCGGGGGAAGGCAGGACATATATAAAAAGGTGCTTGATATGTTCGCGAGCGTTTACCAGAAGCCATGGCAGAAACTACACTTATCATTAGTTTTGACAAGCACTGAACGAGCAGGAAAGGGGATTATTCTTGAAATATTCAAAGACATAATAGGTGCCGATTATTACTTCCAGCCGTCCGATGTTAAAGAAATATTAGGTGATTTCAATGCCCAACTAGCAAAAGCAATCGTAGTATTTATGGACGAAATGGTCTGGGGTGGTGATAAGAACGAGCGGGGACAATTAAGAAACTTGTATCAGAAAACACACTCACTCTTAAACAAAAATATTTACCAAATATAACATTAGAAAATATGTTATTATTGGTCCTTGCTTCAAATGAAGAATGGGTAGTGCCGGCGGGAACCACAGAGCAACGATGGCTAGTCCTTGATGTTTCTGATGAACTGGCACTCATGAAACCAGACGAGAAACGAAAAGTAATTACAGATATTAGGTCTATTGACAGGCAACGACTAGCGAAGTTTCTTCTTGAAAGAGACCTAAGCGATTTTAATGACCGCAAAACGATTATTACAAAGGGACTGCGAGAACAAAAAGTGAAATCCCTTTCAAAGTTAAGAAAGTGGTGGTTGGATTGGTTAAACTTGGGATATATTACAAAAGAGTTTCCAGAAATTCATTTTGGTAAAGAGGTTTCAAAAGAAGCGTTGTATGATGTGTATAAAGCAAATGCGAATGATCCGCACACTTCACGGGTCATTTTCTGGACCAGTCTTAGAAAACTGATGCCAAATGTGGTAGAAAAGAAGAAAACAATGGAAGAAGGTATAATAATTAAATGTGTAGATTTACCAACCTTAGAAGAATGTAAAAATCAGTGAAAGGTTATTTATGGCGATAATGAATGGACTTTTGACGACGACAATGAAGATGAATAAATAATATAAAGCTGATTTTTTTTGTTATGCTTATATATAACATGTCAACCAAAAAAGATTATCTGAGCCAAATAGAAAAATGGACTCATTTAAGTAGCGATATAAAACTGCCAACAAGCAAATCGCTAAAAACTGATATCGTCGCATTTTATGAAAAATACAGACTCGAACAAAATCAAGAAGTTAATGAGAAGAGTGATAATGTTGAAGTTTTATTGCCTTCTTCCGATATGATGAAAAAATTCTTTGATAATGAACCAACAACAGAAGAATATACATCTTTTAAGGAAAGTGATTTGAAGGAGACTGGTATCACAGAAATCAAGACTAATGTAGGAGAAGAATTAGCAAAAAAAGAATTGCCTGTTTTAGAAGCAAAAGAGGAAACCGCACCAACGAAGGAAAAGAAAACACCGATTAAAGCAAATCGAAATCCGCCCGAGAACGGGTATAGTTGCTATGAAATAATAACGGCACATTTGAAAGTATCAAAAGACCCGTTTAATTTCTTATACAAGAAGACCGCACCATAATGCAGGAGGATATGAAGAAATGGCACGAGAGTAGATACACACACATACCACCAGACCAACGCCCTATTCTTAAATATGGTAAGTTAGATTATAAGACATTTTCCCGCGATGTCTTATCTCAACACGAGGGCAAACTAACAACATTAAAAGATATGCATGACAGGTTTCATATGTAATCGGCGGTTAGTGCTATGTCTCTCATCACATCAATATTGAAATATGATGGTTTAAAGGATACATAATCAGCAGATGCCGTTTTGTAATATACTTCTAATATTAATATTGGAGCATCTGTCGCATATGTCAATAAAACCTCATTAGTTGTATTTCCAGAAATTCGTATTGTTGTATTATTGGTGGTGTCCGCGGGATTTGGACAAGTCATTAACCATATCATTTTCATTTGGACTCCAAATCTTTGAATTAACCACACACAATCAAAAGACTTATACTCAATGGCGGTTGTATAATTTAGCACTTCGCTGTAAAAATTATCAACATTTGTTCCGTCCGTTTTATGAAACCAGAACTGAAAAGTTCCTATTCCAGTCGGGGCGGGCAAATTCAATGACCCACGAAAAGCAACTTTAATAAAATAACCATATCCTAAATTAGATATTGTTTTGCTACCATAACCGCCCGTACAAAGAGTAGTGAATGTGGAACTTTCCATCCACGACCTAAGGTCAAGACCTATGTAAGCATTTTGAATGTTTCTCGTTAATGTTGGAGTAGCAGTGACGGCGATTGTCTTAGTATCTATTGACTGCTGTTCTTGTGATCGTCCAAATATATTCATATGTTTTTAAACTATATATTCCACTATATAAAATAATACAATTAAAATATGAACCATTTAGGCAATCCGTGGACTTATCATTTTTATGGTTCTGTCATAGTGGACGAGGATTTAGAAATTGATGGAGTATTATATGGCGATCATATTGAAGCAAACTCAATACAAGCAAGGACGGATGACATAACAATATCTTCAAGAAATAATAACTCCTCTTTGTTAATATCTGATACTGGTTATGTCTCAATTAATAACGAATACTATTTACCATTAGCGGACGGCAAAGCAAATCAATTATTAAAAACAGATGGGTTAGGCAATACTTCATTTGCTACATTAACATCAAGTTTTATAAGCGATTTTGAACTGGATAAATTAACGGATGTGGTCATAATCGCACCAATGGCCACTAATAGTTATCTCACATATAATTCAACAAACTGGGTAAATAAAACCTTTCCGATAAATGTTGATGAATTCGGCAATATTAGTATGGGAAGGAAGAATATACCAGGAGTTAATTTACTAAATACCGAAGATGTTGATGAATGGATATTTGAGCATAATGATAATAATAATAAAGTGTCAGCAGGTGGAAGTATAGATAGCCACAGCGATGTGACAATAACAGGCTTCCCATCAGATAACCAACTGCTTATTTATAGCACAGGTCAATGGAGAAATACGACTTCACCCTTTCTGAGATTGGACGGCACTGCCAGTATGACGGGAGGAATAAATATGAACAACCAAAACATTACAAATGTAAATCAACTGAATGGTAGGGCTATCGCAACTTGGTTATCAGAGCACGACTCCAACAACGCGAAAGTGTCGGCAAGTGGAAGTATTGATACACATAGTGATGTGATTATAACAACAGCAACAGATAATCAACTGCTTATTTATAGCACAGGACAATGGCGAAATGTTGCATCGCCCTTTCTTAGATTAGACGGCACCGCCAGTATGACAGGAGCATTAAATATGGGTGGTTATGCTATTTCAGGGGCTTCTACATATAATGGAATTAATCTCACCACTCTTGCAGTTGATGGTTCGGTGGTTAAACAAACAGGAGACCAAACCATAGCAGGAACCAAAACATTCAGCAACATAATAAATGCGAGTGCGGGGATTGATATGAAAAGCCAAAGCATAACAAATGTTAATCTTGTTGATGGTGTGGATGTTTCTGTCCTTGATACTTCGGTGGTTAAACTAACAGGAGACCAAACTATAGCAGGAAAAAAAAATTTACATCAACTTTAGAAGTAAGCGGTTCATCCAATCCTACTTCTTTTGACGGCATCGGCATCGCCTTCGATACAAAAATAGGAATGATTGCAGCACAAAAAACAGCAACAGCGACTTGGTCTCCGATACAAATAACTGGTTCGTATGTAGAGTTATATTCAGGTAATACTTTAATTATAACTGCAACTGGAACAACATTAAGTTTGAACAACAACAGAATAACAAACTTAGCCACACCATCAGCAACAACGGACGGAGCAAACAAAAGCTATGTGGATACATTAGATGTACAAAATGCAAAACTAACAACAGACCAAACCATAACAGGAAGTAAAACATTAAATGGGGCGAGCACTACGATAAAATATCTAACTTTAACACAAACGGCTGATTTTAATAATCAAGTTATCATTAATGGTGGAAATATAACATATAATGGGGCGAGGATATTAAACCAAAATGGAGGAGATATATTCTTTTCACAGACATCAGGTGATTATCAATATTTCTTATTTACTCTAAATACCGCTACAAGTGGAACCGCGAACCAAAGGGGTTATGTATTTACGAATGTAGCATTTGATGTAAAAGGAGCAGGTCTTTATATTTCAAAACTTTTGGATAATAAAAGTGCTTCGTCTGACATTGTCCGTTTTAACAATGCTGGCGGTATGCGGTTATATGGTGAACTCAAACAACATAACAAGTGCTGGAATAATAACAGGCATCAATTACTTCAACCGCGGGTATATCAACGACGACACTAACCGCAAGTGGATTATTAACAGTAGATGGAGGTTGCAAGTTATCTATTCAAAATAAAAGTAGATGGAGGAACTGGACAGGGTATATTTCTGTGGGATACGGACAACACAGGATGGGGGATTTATATGGCTCAGCCAGGGGCAGGTAAAAGTCAATCTGGGGGGTCTGCGGTTGCAGGCAACGATATAATTTATTTCAGGCTTTGCTATAAGATTTAGGTCTGGTTTTACTTCAACAGATGGTTTTGTGTGGGAAAATTCTAATGAACAATTGTTAATGTCATTAAATGGGGCAAACGGAACTTTATGGACAAAAGGATTGATAACGGCTAGTGCGGGAATTACATATTATGGGTTGCTAACGACCACAACTAATAATGGAGCGAAAATAGGAATTCAAGGACAAACAGACGGGACGAATGCGAGAGGAATATTTGTATGGGATACTGCTGATTCAGCATGGGGGATTTATATGACTCAGTCTGGAGCAAATAAAGCATTGAATGGAGGAACAGCACCAGCAGGAGGAGTAGGCGGAGGATTAACTTCTTATGCTTTTAGATTTAGAGTGAATAATTATTCAACGAGTGGGTTCCTATGGGAGAATAATTCAAATACTGCTTTAATGTGTTTGAAAGCAAGCGATGGACTATTATGGGTATTATCTAATCCAACTCAATATTCAGACAGGAGAAAAAAAGAAGATATAAAGGAATGCTTAGGCTTAGATTTTATTAATAAGTCAAATCCGGTCCGCTATCGTACGATAGATGATAAAAAAAAATGTAGGACTGGCTTAATAGCACAAGAATTGGAGGACATACTAACAGAAATGAATATGCTAGATTTTGGCGGTTTTATAAAAGAAGCAATTATGGTTCCGTGTCCAAAGCAAAGAAAAGAATGCGAATTGAAAGGTGTGAGTGTTAATCCAGAAGATGTTAATGTGTTGATAGGCGAAGTTAAATCCGGTCTGCTATCGTACGATAGATGATAAAAAAAAATGTAGGACTGGCTTAATAGCACAAGAATTGGAGGACATACTAACAGAAATGAATATGCTAGATTTTGGCGGTTTTATAAAAGAAGCAATTATGGTTCCGTGTCCAAAGCAAAGAAAGAATGCGAATTGAAAGGTGTGAGTGTTAATCCAGAAGATGTTAAATGTGTTGATAGTGGCGATGTCGGTTATGGTATAGGTTATTCCGAGTTTATAGCACCATTAATTAAAGCGGTTCAACAATTATCAGAAAAGGTAGTTAATTTAGAAAAAGAAAATAATAATCTCATGCTTATGATAGAAAATCTATCTAAGCAACTTTCTGAAATACGAGCAGTCGTTTTCCCTTGATATTTATCAACATCACTCTCATTCGCTTCGCTCATTCTCGTTTGTTGATAAACATCGAAAACCGATTTATTTATTTTCAATAAAGAAAAACGATGTTTTAGAATAAGTGAGAGTGCGAAAGCACGAAGCGCAATTCTAAAATATCATATCAAACAATAATACAACTAGACTTCACAGACCCCCGCCTATTATGGATATGGACGGCGAACTAACTCCCGAATTAAAGTCTCGTGTTTTGGATATTGAACTAAAGACAGAAGAGAAAAAGATTGATAATGAAATTGAAAATGAATGGAATTGCTGTATGTCGAATAAGAAAACCGATAGCAGAATGATTAAATATTTATTTCAAATGGCTATCATTATCGCCATTATAACCCTTTGTATCGTAAGGCTTTCAGAGAAGAATATTCCGTGCGTAGCCAACACATATGTCGGAATCCTAACACTATTGATTGGGATATGCCTTCCTTCTCCAAGTTCTGGGGGTGGTAAGAAGTAAATTAAAATAATAAACTGATTGTATATACACAATAATGAAGTATTGTCATTCGTGTAAAATCTTCTATCCTCCCATATTTTTAATAGGCAAAAAATGGAAAATGTGTAAAGAATGCGATTCCTGTCGCAAAAAAAAGAATATTAATAATGAAATATGTGTTCATATGAAAAAACAGAAATATTGTTTGTTGTGTATAATGTCGGAAAAAAAACCAGAACCGATTACTCATTCTGAACCTTGGACGGAGTGGTTGAATTAAATATCATTACATTCATATATATGTGTCCTATACCAAGACGAAGCATCATTTGAACACATTAAAGGCAGAGCCTCATCAAAACTAACACACCAGTCTGACATTGGTTTGTAAATACATTTGAACTTTGTTTCTATCCCTTGTTGAATACGCCACTTGCAACAATCCTTTTTTGAATTATTAACTCTGCTATAAAAGTCGCAGGCAGTCCGCGAAATAGCCGAGCACACAAAAAACAATATTAATTATAGATATTATAATATCTATAATTTACCAAACTAAGTGATAAGCACAATATGCGGGTTGATTTTTGTTTAAATATGCGGGCTTTCCATCCTTTGTTTTAATTGCTTGATGTCTGGCACGATAACTTTCCCGTCTGTCTTCGTCTTGATGTTTGGTATAATCTGAATAACCAGATGCGCCAAAGTTGATGCGACGGCCGTTATAGATCACATAATACTTTTTTCCTTTCACTTTACTTTCGCCGAAGTCAGTCGCACCTAATGATAGTGCTTTCTCTCTTAACCCCATTATATACTTAACTCCCGATTTTACCTTCTTCTTTAATTATATTATTATAAATTGCTTCTCGTTGCTTATCTGATAGCGGTAAGCGATAAAGTATATTTTCAGGTTTTCTAAAAACATTGGGGTTTCTATTCACTAAGTTCTGAGTGATGCGGATTTGGTCAATTTCACGTTCTAGTTCCTCCAGTTGTTCCTCGTCTTTGCTTTTTTCCTTTTTATTTTCCATCCTATATTATAGCAGATAAAAAAATGTGGTTTGATGAAAAAAATGGATTGATTATTACAATGAAGCCAGAGGGTCAGTCCAAGGAATGAAGCCAGAGGGTCAGTCCAAGGAATTTATTACGGCAAAGGCCAATGAACTAAAGTGGGAAGATAGAATACAAGACGCTCTAACTTACGAAGATGCGCCCGACAATCCAAGTATAAAAAGATTAAAAGACATGATTGAAATGCTAAGCGGAAGGTCATCTATATATAACAACATGGACCGAAATACACTAAAGGAACACCTTAGGGAAAATAGGGTTAATATAGGAGAACTTGAAACAAAAATTGGAAATATGCCCGTGAATGAACAACGATTAGAAATGGTGCAATTAGCAAGGGCTAAAGATAAAGCAAAAATCCAAAAATTAAAGACCTTATTGACCAAATGAATCGTGATATGAATCAATTAATAACTCACTGGGGATATCCAGAAGAAAAAAGATCCTTACTTGAAACAATGACTCGTGATGGGCTAACACATTTATTGAATAAAGGCAGAGGCGAAATAAAAGCAACAGCAAGAAGGGAAAACAAACAATGGCAGGCGCGGGACCTAAAGGAATGGGAACAAAACAGGCTAGAATATGAACAGAAAAATCCAGAGGATGCTTCAATTGAAACACAAATAGGCAGAGATTACAAATCTATCGTGCCAAGTTTAACAGATACACCAAGGGCTACTGCAAGGTTTGTAGACGCATTGATTGAAAGTATTAAAGAAATAATTATGAGTCCCACATTAAATAAAATACTGAATACTGCTACAAGGCTTGGTCGTTATGGTGTGAGTAGATTGGCATGGAATCGCTTATTAACTATTACTGCTAATCATCCTCAAATTCGTGCCATGACTACTGCGGTGATGGGAAGACCGGGCGCAGAGTCTTTCAGAAGGGCATTAGAAGCATTAGCAAGAAACGAAGCACCACCAGAGTTGCCTCCGCCTAACCCTCGCTTAATTGCAGTGGGACAACAAAGAATGGGTGATTATATGTTTTGGGATATGTTAAGAAGATTAGGCATACAAGCATCAACATTAATGGCATGGCAGACATTTAAAGGAAATGTTGAAACTGCGACCGCGGTTGCTTTTGGTGTATTTCTAAAGCACGTATACAGCATATGGACTGCTCAACCAGATGCTATTATTAAATTAGAAGAAGAACGATTTCACACTACTGGAAGTAATTATAATAGCCCCGCCACAAGAGTAGAAAGTCGTCTCCAATTAGAAGACAGAACTCGTGGTAAGTTTCCTTACATTTTACCAGCAGACACTTTGGATTTGATTGCTTTTGAAAAAAATCTATTGTATGCTACTGGTATAAAAATGTCCAAAACTTCGCCGACCAACGATACTTTGAAAGAATTACTAATATAACAGAGTATTTGACTAGTAATGGATTGGCGAGTGAAGAAGTTGCTAAAACTATTTCTGACAATTACAATTCAATGCTCTCAAAAGCAGATATATCTAAAATGACATTACAAGCACAGGGACGTGCTCGTAGTGGGGTATCATACTTAGATGCGATGAATTTCTGGAAAACAATTAAATTAACACCTCCAGACGCGAAATACAATGCTTTTATACACAATGTAGATCAAACATTGACTTCTATGATTGGTGTTATGAATAATGTGGGCAGTTTTGATAATAAGACACTAACTTTAAAGTAAATAAAATAGCAAATCCTGCTATATTTAGCAAACAATATGAAAACTTAGTGAATTCGTTTAATCAAATGGTGAAATCGCAAGAAACAGCGGATGGTGTGCAAGGATATTCTCTTATCGCACCAGCAAATTAAACTACCATTAATAATTTTATAGAAAAAATAAATACAATGAATAAAAAAAATACTTCAGCAGATATAGAGAAGGAAATAACTGTTGAGGTTCAGTCCACACCAAATCAAACAGAAATGGTAGTAGCACCTATGGATTCAATCGGACTTGGTAATAACTTGGATATACTTCAAGATAAGACATCCCAAGTGAAACATTTGAAAGGGTTTGTTAATATGCTAAAAAATAAAACTGGAAAGAAAATATCTTTGACATTGTCAGATTATGACAATCCTATTAGTGGATGGGAAAAGGCTATAAGGCAAGCATTAAACAAAGGGGTTAGTAAGTCAGATATAGCAGAGGTAGATGATATGTTGGATGAGAGAATTTATCAAGAAGTGAGGGGTAAATTGACGCCGGAACAACTGAAGCAATTAGAAGATTTAGAACTGAAGGATTCAGAATTTGAAAAGGCAACACCTAAAGATCCAAATCCACAACCTCAACCAACACCAGCACCACAACCTCAACCAATACCAACACCAGCACCACAACCAACACCAGCACCACAACCAACACCAGCACCACAACCAACACCAGCACCACAAACAACACAAGCACCAGCACCACCAGATCCACAAACAGAGTATAACGAACGTGTTTATAAAAGTGGAGTAAAACAGGGACTTCCATTCTGGGAAGAGAAAATTAAAGATGAAAAACTTAAAGAAATGATGAAAGAATACAAAGTTCCAGATGATCCAGATCCGGCAACAAAGCCCAATCAAGCCATGGTTGATAGCATGAGAAGTATTGACCAATTAGTTGATAAGATTATGGGAAAACCTCCCGCCGATGAAAGAGAAGACTTGATGGCACTTATTCATTTTCTAATGCCAAGCGACCAAAATGGTGGAATTGGCACTTCGCGAACAAACCCACTTATTAAAGGTAATGAACAAAGACGCGATCGTGTACTAGAAACCAAGAATGATTTTGAATTACTAGACAACACACTTTACGGCAACACAAACAATCACTTTATGGTAAATAAATACAATAGAGCAGTCATTCAGACCAAAATAAAGGAAAAAAGAGAGTTTCAAAAAATGAAACGAAAACTGACGAAAAACTTTCCCGCTGAAATCCCGCGACAAGTTCAAACTCGTCCTGAAAGAAAAGATTTTAAACCGCTTGTCAATCCTCCAAGTAATTATGCTTTTGGTAGTCCTTACTCTCTTTATTTCTATAATTATGCTTCACCACCCCAACCCTTTGGTGCTGAATATGATAATTATAGATATAATCCAAACTATTTTCAAAACCCATAATATAGTAAGACATGCCTAGATCTATACATAAAGGATTAATACCAAACAAGTTGCCACGAAAAACACTTTTGAAGCAGAATCTGGAAAAAACCAACATAGAAAAAGCACACGAGGAATTTACTATTGACAGACCAGTAATAACAGAGTTAGATAGCAAAAAACCACCCAAATTTAAGAATGACTTGGAAAGACAACCAATTAAAACATTGAATTGCTTCCTATTCAAAAAGAAGGAATATTGCCAGCAATGGGGACAATGGTTTTATGTGCAAGCACTGGCGGAGGGAAATCAGTTATGATTTGTAATCTACTCGCCAAAAAGAACATGTTGAAAGGTTTTTATGATAGAATAGTAGTCTTTTGCTTAAGTCCGTGCCCTATTTTAGAAGACACTCTCAAGTTAAAAAAAGAAGACATAATCAAAGAGGATAAGCCTGAGTTAATGAGAGAAATATTAACCAAGCAAAAAGAACTGATTAAAACTAAAGGGTTTAAGAAGGCACCAAAAGTCTTATTGTTATTAGATGATATCGCACAGAGTAAAACTTTTCTCAAATCAGAAATGCTTACTGAGTTGTTTTTCGCTTCAACACATGCTAAAGTGTCAGTCTGGGTAGCAACTCAGAGTTATACACAACTCCCACGAAGAGTAAGAATTTGTCATTGGATGATTATTTTTAATGGAGTAAGGAGAAGCGAACTTGACAGATTGGCAGATGTATATGAAAGTCCTTTTCTCACTAAAAAGGAATTTTACAATATGGTTAAATATGCTACGGCAGAACCTTATTCCTTTCTAGCAATTAACAACACTGCTAGTGATAGAACAACCCAGTTTAGAAAGAATTTCTCTACTATATTGCGATTAAATAAGGATAGAGATATGACAAACCTGTAAAATTAAATTAAAAGTTTTTTTCTGCGATAATATATGACATGGTGGAATCAACTAAATTATACAAGACCACATACAATCAAGCAGTTGCACTTTGGCATAAACAAAATGCACAAGGAAAATTTATGACAATTCGTAAAGGATCGCCCGAATACTTAGCAGTAAAGAAGATAGAAGAGGATATTAAGAGTGGCAAGACTAAAAGTCAACTAAAACCAAAAGTAAGCAAATCAGGTAGTAAGAAAAATGAACAACCTATTCCCAGCGGACAGCCGGATCAAGTGCCAGACGAAGCATTGAAAAGAAAGGCACCAGACATAGTATCAGCAAATAATTCATCTCCTGAACCAAATGCGAAACCTATTGAAATGTCTCCAGCACCTAAGGTTGAACAATCTTTACTAAAATCTGTTAATCCCACTCCTGTTGCCGTGCCGAAACAAACTACCACAACACCAGCAAGTAAAATAGAAGCAATAGAAGATGCTTCCAAGGAAACTCCGCCACCAACTAAAAAAGTTACTGAAACTAATGACATTGATGTAAATCAAGCCATAGCCGATTTAATGAAAATGAAAGAGGAAAGAATTACGCACAAGAATTACAAATTATGAAAAAAATAATTAATGCTAATTGATAAAATAATAATAATTATTATTATATAATGATTAAAAACTCAAGTGCTTCAATCCGTTTGCCAATTGGCTTTATCAACAAACTCAATGAAGCAAATAGACCGGCGAGTGATGGGTTTCAACTAAACCAGTTTGAATTGGGGAGTAGTCATGGTGCCCCATTAGTTAATCAACCATTAACTGAATTTGGTGATCTTGTCTCATATGAGAGGAGCACTATTCAAAACACATTAACAGACATTTCTGATAACAAAGAAAATGCGGATGTTGTTGATTTGGACACTGCTGTTAGCAGTTTGGCTTATTTAAAGAAAGCGGTTCAAAATGCTGAGGCAAGAGAGTTTCAAGTGACTTCACCACAAGATACAAGACTTGACAATATACAGAAATCAGTTGATATTATTAAACAATCCGTTTCAAGTGAATAATTAATTATTTTTAATTTCTATTATTATTTTTTTATTATTATAGGAACATTGCGAATTTTACTATTCTACAAGCACACAAAAAATGGAAGGAAAGGATTCTAAAAATACTGAGGAGTTGATGACCCTCAACAATCTCAGATATGAGTTGCCAGCAAATTTAGCACTCACTGAACAGGGAAGTATCTTTAAGAAAAATTTCTCTGACCAGCAGACTTACACTAGTTCGTCTGGGACTGAAATGATTTTTACATTACAGGCAATCACTGATTTTGTTTATGGAAAGAATTGCTATTTGTCGTTTGATGTCAAGGCCGACGGGTTGGTTACGACCGCAGGGAATAACTGCGCGATCGGTTTTCAAAACAATCCCGCGACTGCTATTTTTGAAAGATTTTTGTTAGAAAGTAAGGATGGTAGCGAACTTGAACGATTGAAGATTTGAATAAACTGGTGCGAAATACTCTCCCGTGGCATTATCCTTTTGATTATCGTCGGCAAGCACAGATGGCGGGACAACGAGAGAATGTGGAAGTTAATGCTAATATTACCGACAATTCAGTTGTTGATTTTGCTATTAATACTCCTACAGTCGTTGGTACTGGTCAATACTTAAAAGTTTGTATTCCTCTCCATTACTTCTCGGGGGTGTTTAATGAAGAAACTCTCATTCCTCCCTCTCTAATTAGTGGTATGAGCCTTCGTTTGACATTTGCTCCATCTCAGGAAGCATTTACCATTATCGGAAGCACTGATGGTAAGGTTTCTACTGGTTTTGATGGTTCTGCTTTGACTTACACCGTATCAAATCCTGTTGTTATGTTGGAAACCTTCTCACTTGCTCCAGCCGTCCAGAGAAATATTCTTGAACAGATGGGAAGCAAGGATGGGCTTCCATACACTTATGAAACATATTACAATCAAAAAGCAAATCCTGGAACGTCTGATGATTTTAATCTTCAAGTAAATAAGGCCGTTGCTCGTGCTCAGTGCTTGTATATCGTTACTCAAAATGTGCTCGCTGACAATGCTGGTATTGATAACCTCGGAACTGCTCAAATGCCTTATAAGCAGTATCAGTGCCGTATTGGCGATTGGTATGCTCCACAACAAAAGATGGAACTCGGAGGAAGCACCGATACTCTTGCCGCAGTTCAACGAGGATGTGCCGAATTGTATATCAACAATCTCCAAGCGACTATGGGTATTCGCGATGCTTATATGTCTTCGTCTGTTTCTCTTGAAAACTTTCGCAAGTATTATTCTACTTCAGATAAAACAACAGGACTTACATCTAACTCAGGATTTGCTACCATTATCCAGACACTCAATCAATCGCCACACATTGGAGCATCTGGTCTTGCGGTTAATAACTCACGAACTGCGGAAGTCACTCTTCGTTATGCGGCCGATTATAACACAGATCGTGCAATCACTGCTTGGTTGAAATATCTCAAAGTCGCGTCTATCTCTCCCTGTAGATGTGTCGTAAAACAATAAAAAAAATTAAAAATTAAAATATAATATTTTATAATATAGCAATGTCATTTACGATCTCCAACTTGGAAGATGAGAAACGCACTCGCAAAAATTTCCTCCTTCGTGTCTCCTCAAGTGATAAAACAGAATCAAAATCCGCTTCTACTCACAATGGCCGTTTCGTTGTTGATCTCCCAGCAACTGGTCGTAATATTGATATAATCAGTGCTTATGTCGTAAAGCCCAAATGTTTTCCCAAACATACCGAGTTATGCCAACACTCTCACATTGATTAAAACAACGGGATCCGCTACAAAAACGGCAATCGTAACAGAAAATCAATACACCATTGATACATTTATTACCGCCCTTCAATCTGCAGTCAATTCAGCAATTGCCCCAGACTCTGTAGTTATAACTTTGAACTCCGTTAATAAATTGAATTTCGCATTCACTGGTGATACGTATGCTTTTGCTTATGATAATAGCACGATTAAGGATAAGATAGGACTGACTGCCGATATTTCGGCCGCGGCGAGTGCCACGATGCAATCCATAGTGAATTTAATCGGTGAAACGGCCGTTTATATTCATAGCCGCGCATTGAACCAGTCTGGTTTAGTTGAAGCAAATGGTAATTTCTCTGTCGTTGGTAAATGCAATTTAGATAAGCCCTATGGAGTCCAATGTTATTTTGAACCGTCAAACGATATTGCCGATTATGTGCCATTTAATACAACGAAAAGTTTAAGATCTATTGATATTGTCATTAGAAATGCACAAGGCAATGTGCTCGAGGTTCCTTTGAACTTCGAGGTTAGTATTCTCTTAAAGGCGTATCATGCTTAAGAAAAAAGAAAATATAAATATATAATGACATTTATGGAAAATTTAAATGTGTTATTCATATTAACAAAAACATCAACTTACGACGACAATAACAACATAAACAACAAATCCCCTGCGGTGTCAATATTGACCAGTTTTACAAATATTTGAAGAAAAATCACGCACAACTAACCGAAGAATTAACAAAGGATAAAGATTTTGAATATATAAAAAAATGTCCATAGAAATAGAAAATAAGGTTGATAAATAAGCATAGATAAAGTATTTTTTTTTGTTTAAATCTGATCTTCAATCCAGTTTAATGAAGAATAAATATTAGCAGTTCCACCACTTGTATTTTGTGCGGGTATGGTAAATGTCTTACTTGGTCCTATCTTGATGTTATAATGAGACAAATCAATGTATATAGATGAACCACCAGATAATACGTATGTAAATATCACACTTCCGCCCGTTCTCGTAGTTCCTGCTGTATCTACTTCGGCCAATGATGTGGCGGTATCGTAATTTGAATAAGAAAGCGATCCTCCCAATGAAGCATTACGAGCAATTCTTGCGATACATGTTTTAGTGTCTGAATTGCTAATACATAAATTCTCAAAGTAGATTATGTTATAGTTTGTTTTGCTGTTGAATGTGGCGCGGTTTCTAATGGTAAATATAGCATTTTCCGTTGCTCCTATATTCTTGACATTATCATACGAGTTAGTTATAGCAATAGTCCGATTAATATTCCCTTCAACTGCCAAAAACATGCTCACCGTTTTCATTACAACGGATCCAAGACTTGATGAATATGCCTTTGCATAAATAGCAAACGCCGCCTGATCCAATGATGGAGTAGTAGCAGTGCTCGCGTATTTAATTGAATGAATTACTTCCATTCGCCCAGTTCGTGGGTTTTCTATTTTGAATGTAATTTGACCACTACCCAGATATTGAACAACTATTTCAAACACATTCAATTTAGTAAAATCAATCGTGGGAAAGTTTCGAGTATTATTACATTTATCAACATTCCAAGCATATTGGCTAACCACATTTTCCACACTTCCCGCAGTTCTCACAATGGACATTCCCAAGTTTGATTGTCTAAAACATAAATTATCTGCTGGTGTGCCTATGCCAATATCGCAATTGAAACTATCTGCTGCAATGGATGACGGAAACAATGCGGAAAATCTAGCAACTAAGCCCATACCACTTTTATATTTGGCTCGTTCAATAGTCGTGATTTGTGCGGTTGAAGTACCTAAGGCCGATGTAGTCAAAACTGCCATTGAATTAGCAGTTGATACCACCCCGCCGTTTGTTTCTGTTTTGTCAAAGAAACGAGTATTTATGCCGTATGTGAATACATTTTGTAATACTGGAGACAAAGTAGCAGTTCGCAATTCTCCGAAGGCGGTTGTTGGTAAAGCATCTTTAATGCTATCAATAGATAAAGAAGAAGATGACGATGTAGTTGATGACGATGGTGTATTCGTGCTTTGACCAAAAAGGTTCATTTTATATTTTATATTATATAAAATATGTGTGTAATAATACGAGAATTGCCAAGCGATATAGTTGGACACATAAGAACATTTGCTTATTCAGAAATGTCCCAGCAGAATTATAAAAAAGAATTTTGTAATATATGTAGTTTGTCTCGCACATTTCAATCGCATCCACCTATTATAGCAGTTGATATTGATAATGTAGATGGTGTCCAGTTTTTCATGATTTGTTCTATTAATTGCTACAAACAAGAGTCCAATTTAGAGCAAGATATCGCGAACCTCCTTTAATCGTTGTTAAGTACTAATCTTTTTGAACTTTTTGTTTAATCCTCGTTCTTCTTCTTAATGGTGCTTTTATTTCATCTGTCGCGGCTTCTTCTTGTGGTTTTGCTTCTTTTTTCTCTTTGATAAACTTATTAACAATAACGGCTCCAATCTTGCTTAATTGTCGTAGTTTAGTATTTGCAATATTCTGGTTATCATTGTAAATCTGCTCAAGCAATTTATACTTATCCTCTCTGCTAGCCCTTTTGCCTAATGATTGATATTTGCTTTCTTCTTCTTCTCCGTTTTCGCTTTCAGTTTCATTAATATTATTCAAATTCAGACATAAATCTATTTTTCGTCTCAATTCTTCCAACTTTGTTTTAATTCCTTCTGCTTTTATTTCAGAAGGATCTAGCACATTCACCCACGAATAACTAAATGACGTCAACATATCACCATGACCAAGAACATTTGAAACCCAGGTATTAAAATTCTCCAATTTCGGATTGGCGAAATTACTATACGACAAACTCGCGTAAAGCTTCCGCAACATACTACTTTTCTGTGTGTATTCCGAAAGCCAAGGGAAGATTTTGATAATTCTTTTGTTTAGTTCATTATTCTTTTGTTTATCAAGCACACCCTCGTTGTTAATGATAACTGCTTTTTTCTTTTTGAAATGTTTCCTTATTGAATTTACTTGTTCAATTACGAATTCAGGAGTAAAAAGAACAACAGGTCTCTCAGTCCATTTCTTTTTTTGCCCTTCTCTTTTTTGCTAAATTATTCACTCGCAACCAAGAAGGTTTGTCTGGTATCAATTCATATGTGTTTTTATCAAATATTTCAACAGGCCTTGCTCCAATTGCTATCATGAAAGCAAGTAGTTTAAAATAAGGGTCATTACTTAAAATCATATCGTTCATTTTAGCCATTACATCACGAACATCAACCTGTATTTTTTGTTCATTTTTTGCTTGGACATCTTTCTTATACCCCTCAACAATATCAATCCGCTCGTCTTCATTCAGATTAAAGTATTTATCACGTTTGCTCATTTCATATACTTTTTCGCTTTGATGAGGCTCTATTGCTTTTTTTCTCACCTCAGAAAGTCTTTGTCTTCTACTATTCAAATTAGGATACACAATAGCATATTTTGGATATATGACTTTTAGTGCCTCAAGTGCATCTTCATCACTCGTTGGTGTGCTAAATAGCAATATGATAGCATTATGGAATGCGACACTTGGTTTCACCTCACTATCGTAGAAGTTGGACACGACTTCATAAATTTTATTTTCAATAGTAGCAACTCTTAACTGCCTAACAAATTTCTTGTCATCTTCGCTCCACATCTTAGTATATATTAGACAAGTTTATATTATTTTAATGATTTTAAATTAAAAATCCAAATAAACCCTTATATTCTTCTTAAATGTTGTTAAAAACGACCCGGACAAGGTCGGCCGGTTGTTGTTAATAGTAGCAATCTGAGAGAGAATATTTTTGTTAGTATTAATGAAGGCCTACCTGTCCTAGTCCGACCTTCTTTTTTAGAAATTTTTGGAGGTGTCTAGTAGAGAGTATCCCGACACCTTGGAAATTTTACTTTTTTAAAATAAAAGATCAGACACCTCGGACACTATAAAATTTAGATAATAGTAAGAAGAATATTATAAGAAATACCGAAATTTATTAAACTAAAAAGTGTCAGACCTTTAAAAAATAGGGTCGGACACGACTCGGCCAGGTCGGACAGAATACAAACAACATTATTTTCGTCTCACCTGCTCTTATATTCACTCGTTGAATTATGTATTAAGCACATACTATATATAGTATAAAGTATGAGTTATACCATAGAAGAACTAAAGGTTTTTCTAAATGCCCCCGATCCCCGACAACAACGATACAGGGAAAGATATCAAATGAAACACAAGGAGAAGATTAAAGAATATCGGAAAAAATATAGGGAAAATAACAAGGAGAAGGTTAAAGAACAGCAAAGGAAATATAGAGAAGCAAATAAGGATCAGATAAATAAACAGCGAAGGGAGTATTATAAATCAAATAAGGATAAGATCCAAGAGCAACAGAAAAAATACAGAGAAATCAATAAAGTAGTATTAGATAAATACAAAGGAGAATATCTCAAACAGAAAGAGGAAGAGGCAGAGAAGCAGAAAGAGGAGCAGATGGAGAAACTGACAGAGGAACAGAGAGAGGAGCAAAGAGATATGGAAACTAATATTAAATATTTAAGATCTCTCCAATTCTGATCACATTAGCAAAACTATTTTTTTCCCCTATTGAACTTTTAAGATCCCTCCAATTTTGATCATATCAGCAAAAAAAAAATGGACCAATATCGACAACACCGCAGACGAGAAAGGTGAGGCGAAAAAGCACACCACCAAAATTCTGACTTGCGGGGTTTTGGACAACTTTCTGTTTTCAGTGCGGCACTTGGACAACTTTTCGCAGTAAGAGAGATTTTAATGAAATTGTTGTTTTGAACTTAGAGAGAAAACTAAATAACGGCTCTTAGGGTGGTTTCTCTAGAGAAACTGCACTGAAAAAGTGTGCCGAAGTGCGACCCTATACTACAATGATCATTTATGTGTGGCGGACCTGTCTATTCGTATATCAAATACAAGCACAGAAAAGACGAAAAACACACACAGGAAAACAGAAAAACACACACAGGAAGCACAAAACATAAATTTGTTTTATAAAAACACGGAAAACTAAGCAGACTAAGGCTAGTTTAGACAAAATAACGACTAATTCATATAAACTTCGTTTATATATATTTTTAAAAGAAAAAATATGAATTAGTCGTTATTTTGTCTAAACTAGCCTGAGTCAGCTTAGTTTTCCGTGTTTTTGTAAAACAAATGTATGTTTTGTGCTTCCTGTGTGTGTTTTTCTGTTTTCCTGTGTGTGTTTTTCGTCTTTTCTGTGCTTGTATTTGATATACGAATAGACAGGTCCGCCACATATAAATAAATATATATACATATATATATACAGAGAGAGAGAGAGAGAGAGTTAGAAAGATTGTTATTATTATTTTTATTGTTATTGTTATTATTATTATTATTATTATTATTATTATTATTATTATTATTATTATTACTATTATTGTCTTGCCCGGTGAGAACGGGTATCAACTGGGGGCAGGTGTCGGTTGACACCGGCCGGCTCCGGCATCGGTACCAGATGAGATGGTAGCAACAACACGGACCCACGTGTTTCGCTAAGGTAGCACCCGAAGGTGCTACATTAGCTACTCGCTTGGTAATCCTCGGTTGCTCCCCTATTACTTCACGTATCCGAATTGGGAGTTGCGGCTGGTTTTTTAATCTCTTATGGTGCTTGTTATTATTATTATTATTATTATTATTATTATTATTATTATTATTATTATTATTATTCTGGAGGGGTGGACAAGATGGCACTCCATGGGAAGAGGAGGTGGTTGGGCCTCTCCCCACGAAGGTGACCGCTTGGGGAGGGCGGTCACCGGGATATGCGCAACTCTCAACTGGGCATTTACTCGGTAGGGGTTCGGCCAGGCAGGTTGTGGGGTTGTCTGTTGGATTGTTGGTTGGCTCGTTTTTCTTGGCTGTTGGTTTGGGTCTGGTTTCCTGGTTAGCCCATTTTCGCCGAATTTCCTGCCGAGTAAATGCCTGGGGGCTTCCAGTTCCGGTTTGGTGATCTTGTTGAGGTGAGCATTCGGAGGAAACAGTACCGAGATGGGTTGAAGATAGGATTCACATTGAGCCGAGATGGGGCTGAGTTGACCTGTTCCAACTCGGCTCCATTTCGGCTTCATGTTAATCCTATCTTCATCCTATTTGGGTTTTGTCTCCTCCCTATCTTCGCTTCTTCGGGGTTGCCTAACTGGAACACATGATGAGCGCACGTTGGAGAGGGGCTTCAGTCGGTCCCAATGCCTTGCCAGTGCCTTGCTGCGTTGCCGTGCCTTGCCCCATGCATTCACACCCTCCACCGTTGCATTTCTAACTGAGCAGCTTCGGCTGGGATTACTATACTTGTCTGTAAGACCCTATAGGTACCGCTAGGTTCGCGCCTTCTATACCCACGTGGGGGAAGGAGTTTCAGCGGCACGCCGTCCGATCTGGCTCCACTCGGGGACACCCGTACCTCATGATGTGTATTGTTAGGAGCAGCTGAAAGTCCATAAGGCATGAGAGTAGAGGCGTTGGCGATGCGATGGAGAGTGTGTGTAGTGCGTGAGGCAGGTTCTGGCGACGCTGGGGGTGCTGGCGGGCGCCGAAGGGCACGAAGCGACGCGGCAGCGTCCAGTGACACCGGCGGAAATGCGTGTAGTGTGTGTTGCAGATACCGCCGATGCTATTTGCATGGACGGGCGCTTTCCTCGGCGTAAAGAGGCGCGGCGGTGATGGCCAGCGACATTGGCCGTCTACTACTCTCAATGGATTACAAATACGCGAAGCACGGAGCTACCACTGTGGCCCTTATGGGACAAGGTAGAATCGCCGAAGACCTGGACAATCCCCGTGGGAATGCCTCTTCGACGGGCTCTGGCCCGATGTCCCAGGATGGGAGGATGAGGGCTCGCGTATATGACGGAATTCCTGAACCACGTGGAGAGGCTATCTTAGCTGCGCCTCATCCTTCCTCCCCAAACCTGGCACACGGGTCGGCGCTTCAACATAAGGCGAGCGGCGCTATATGGCAGATGGCACCGCCGCCTCGACGGTACCGGCGGGTAGATCGGTACGACAAGGACGGGCGTAATCTGATTGTCTGGGGGCTCTCAGAACGCGCCAATCTACAGGAGATCGCCTCCAAAATGAGCGGTCTTGGTCTGGTGGTCCCGGTAATGGAGTGGCAAGGCCAGCGAATGTTTCGTCACCTGGAGCTGGTCTACGAGGACGATGACAGCAGGCAGACGGCGTTGCAGCAACTCAAACATCTCAAATTCTTCGGCAGAGGGGTCAATGTGGCCCTTGGGCGCAGGTTCAGGGACAGGGAACGTGTCCGAAGGCTTATTCGCATCCATCTGCGTGGGGAAGCGGCGGTCCGGAAGGAGGAAGCTGCGACGGGATATCGCGTCTTGCCTCTGCATGAAGAATGTGTCGATGATGTGCAGGTGGTGTCTTCGGAATTGGCTGCCGATGCACCTAAGTGTGTGTCTGAGTGTGCTGATGTGCATGTGGTGCCCCTGCATTCGGCGGCCAGTGCAGTGGGGGACCAACCTGCGCAAGCACCTGCAGAGGGGGGCAGCACGAGGGCGGAAGCCAAGCGCGGCCGTCGGGTCCGGAAACGAGCCAAGAAGCATCGCTCCAAGCAGTTCGATACCGGCTTCAAGCTACTCGTCGCGAGTCACAACTGGCAGGGTAAAACGGGATACGACAACGTAGGCACGGCGGAATGGGCATCATTCTACAAGCACGAGGGCTGGCTAGTCATCGGGGTTCAGGAGCACCGCATGGGCAAGAAGCAACTTTCCAAATGCAGCCTGGATGGATTCCGGATTTTTGGAAAACCTGCGGAGGTCAGCGAGAAAAATCGCTGCAAGGGTGGGGTTCTATTCGCGGTGGCTAACTTCCTTGGTCCGTATTGCAACCTGGTGTCAGCCCCCGTCGACCACCGGCAGCAAGTGTGGCTGCGTATCGCCTCGGGTGTTACCGGCGCTCACGATATCTATGTGGGCAACGGCTACTTTCCCCAGGAAACGCAGGAAGAAGAGTCGTCAGAGGCGTATGCGGCCTGGCAGGCAGCTATAGCTTTTTTTGGAGCCAAAGGTATTGTGGTCACGGTGGCGGATGCCAACGCGAAGCTCGGGCCGGCATGCAGCCGAAAAGAGGAGGGCATCGTCGGTCAGCACGGGGAGGTCGATCATAAGGGAGCACCGGTACGTTCGGAGAACGGCAAGAGACTCGCGGCTGTCCTCGTCGCTTCGGGACTGCGAAATCTGAGCGGCTTCTCGTGCCCAGTGGAAGGGTCCTACTGGTGGTCCCGGCGTGAGCAGCGCGGCATGGGCACAGGCAAGCACCTCCTCGATTACATCTGCGCGTCGCCTGGCTTGGCATCTGGAGCAAAGTTCGGAGTATGCGAAGATGATCTTGATACGGACCACAAGGCAGTATGGGCCGAACTGACGTGGAGCGGCCAGCGCCGGCCAAAGCGGGCTGCGAAACCTTACAGGTCCTTTCGTGTTGATAAGCTTATTGGTGCTGGTGTCTCGGGTAATGATCACGCTGCGAAGCAAGCGCTGGATTATCTACGCGACAAGTTCGATGACGTATTCCAGCATTGCCTACAGAAGCTTGGAGTGCATCAGCTGCCTGAGCTTGACCTATCGGGTGGTGCCGACAGCCAACGGGTGGTAGATGACGTCACCGAGCGAGTGGCGCAGTCCTTCCGAATGGCGGCGCACCGGGTCCTTGGCTCCAGATGTATACGACCCCGTTTCACCAACAATTGGTTCGACGGGGAGCTAAAGGAGCTCATTCAGCAGCGCCGGGAGGCCTACGCAGCATACAGGAGGGATGAATCGAATGCGGAAGCCCGTCTGAATTGGCTACGGCTCCGCAAGCAAATTCGGAAGGCAACTCGGGCCAAGAAGTCCGCCTCCTTCAAGCAAGTGCAGGAAGAAGCGGTCAAATGTCAACGCGAGCAATCCTCAAAGCGCTTTTGGCTACTCGCGAAGCGGCTTGGCGGGGCACGCAGAACGAAGGTCTCCGCGCCGGTGCAAAGGGAGGATGGCTCACTGGCGTGTACGCTGCCGGAAAAGGTCGCTCGGTGGGAGGAATTTCGGAAAAATTCGGTGAAGCCACGGGAAAATCCGGCAAGTGCGGCTGTTGTGGTGGAGTGCTGTGCAGAAGCAGGCTCGTTGGAGTGGGAGGAAGCCGAAGCTAAGCGGCAGTTCCACTGGAACGATCGCTTCAGAGATGAGGTGGCCCGGGCTATGAAGGAGCACGAAGTAGGTGAAGACACTTGCGAAGAGCTGGACAAGCCGTTCACGCAAGAGGAGGTCCTTGAAAGGCAACGTGCCCTGAATAACCACAAAGCTTGTGGCGAGGACAAAGTGAAGAACGAGATGCTCAAGTATGGCGGCGCCTACATCAATGGCTACTTAACGCAGTACTTCAACTGGATTCGAGAAGCCGAGAGGACTCCAAAAGCTTGGGGCAAGGGAATCATCGTCAATATCCCCAAGGGTGGGGATCCTACGGATCCTGACAACTGGAGGGATATCTCGATTATTAGTTGCCTTGGTAAGCTGTATCTGTCCTTATTAGCTACTCGTCTAACGCTCTTCGTGGATGGCCCGGATAAGCTACGTCCAGAGCAGGGAGGCTTCCGCCCGGGGCGTCGCACTACGGATCAGGTCTTTACCCTTTGGCAGAGGTTGAAGGGGCGTCAGCAGCAGAAGCGGGAGTCGTATGTTCTGTTCGTCGATCTACGCAAGGCTTTCCCGTCTGTTTGGAGAGATGGTCTATTTGAGAGGCTCTGGAAGCTGGGTGTAAGGGGCAAGTTCTGGCGCACGCTACGCAGGTGCTACGAGCAGACTTCGTTGCAAGTGCTAGTTGATGGAGCACTCACCCCCGAAGTACTGGAGGGTGTAGGCGTCCAACAGGGGTCCCCTCTCTCTCCCACACTCTTCAACGTCTTTATGGATGAGCTGTGTGATCGGCTGGCGAGTGCCCTCAAGATCACGGATGTGAAGCGGCTGAACGACATCAAGGCACTTCTATACGCGGACGACGTGGCCCTCATCGCTCACAGTCGCACCGAGCTCCAGAAGATGGTCAATGTTGTGGCCAAGTTCGCGGAAGATTACCGGCTGGAAGTCAACTTGAAGCCCGGCAAGACGGAAATCATGCCCGTTTACACGTCGAGCAAGGCGAAACGACCAAGTATCAGGGAGCGAGGTGAGCCCGTGGTGTGGTTTCGCGGCCAGAAGCTTTGTGTCACCAGTCAGTACAAGTACCTGGGAGTGGTTATCACCGACGACCTGAAGTGGAAGGAGCAGGCCCTGCGGGCTACGCGTGTCACTGAAGTCGCCACCGCAGGTTGGTACTCTTTGTGGTGTGCAGGTGAGATACAAGCTAGGTATCGTCTCATGTGCTGGAATCAACTTGTGGGGGCCAAGCTGAAGTACGCCTTCGATGTCTGGCGTGCCCCCGTATCGCAGCTCACCAAGCTGGAGGCAGCAATGCTGCGCCCCATGAGGATGATTCTCGGCATCAGCCCTAAGACAAGCAAGTGGATTACACTCTTTCTGGCGCGCTCTTTGAGTGCGGAGCGTTTGCGGCGGGCGGCGCAACTGAAGTTCTATGGACGGCTGCGTGTTCTACCGGAGAAGCGATTTCCTGTCATCGCATCTCAAGTCAAATCCGACTGGACTGCGGAGGCCGAAGGCGCTATCAGGGACTCAATGGATCTACAACAAGGGCTTTAGGAGCTCCTAAATAGCTCAGAGAAGGACCTCGAGGGTTGGTGTTCGACTGTGGACAAGTGGGCCCTTCAGCAGGACGTCAAGATGGTGCAGCAACTGATGTGGGACAAGCGAGAGGCAGGCAGCGATCTTACTGATGGCCTGCGAGTCATCCTAAGACAAGTCTTTGGAACTAAGGAGTTCCCAAGATGGGTAGCCATTGATGATGCGCATTATAATCTGCTTCGGAGAAGGTTGCTCAGCTGCAACAACCGCCTTCGGTTGTACCGCAGCAAGTTGGTCAGTGGCATGTCCCCTCGCTGCTTCTGTTGTCATGATGATGTCAATGAGTCCCTTGCGCACTTCTTATGGGATTGCCCCATGCATGAGGGGAGACGTAAGCAGCTGTTGCTGAGTATGCAGAGGCTCGGTGGCATGGCTGTGGGGGGTGCTGAGGGGGATGGAGGGAGTGAGGAGGGTGGTGAGGCCGTAGGTGGTGAGGTTGTGGTGGAGGATGTGTTGCTTGGGCGGGAGCGGGAGGGCTCTGTGCGGCAGGGTTGGGATGATATGTCGCCTGTGGATCAATCACGATTGTTTTGTAAGTTTTTTCAGGGGAAGTCGCGCTTCCGCAGTAACTTTAGGCTTGCTGCGTTGTTAGGGGTTACAGCGTTGCGTCCCCCTCCAAAGTTGGATGTGTTGTTTGGATCATATAATAATTATTATTATGTGTCTGAGTGTTGGTCTGCTAGGGAGGGTAAAAGGGAGGAGCTTGGGGTGGAGGATGGGGGCGAGGAGGTGATTGACCTCACTGAGGTTCCATCAGCTTCTGTCCCACCCTCTGCCCCAAGTGACGTTGATGTTGCGCGGCGCGGCCGTCCGCGCAGTGTGGACGTCCTGGCTAGAGAGAGGGGTTCGGGAGCGCAGCGTAGTGTCTCCGAGTTCTTCTCTTCAGCTAACACCCTCGCATCTAGCTCTTCATGCACTTCACAGCCCCCATCTGCCCCTGTTGTTGCTGTTGCTGCTATGTCTGTTTGGTGTTCTGACAATGCGTTGGGATCGGCTGACCCCGGTGACCCAATGGAGGCACATGTCCAGGATCTGGATCTGATGCTATAGTCTGAGCAAGCCTATTATTATTATTATTATTATTATTATTATTATTATTATTATTATTATTATTATTATTAAAATTATTATTATTATTATTATTATTATTATTATTATTATTATTATTATTATTATCATTATTATCATTATTATTATTATTATTATTATTATTATTATTATTATTATTATTATTATTATGATTATTATTATTATTATGATTATTATGATGATGATAATTATTATTATTATTATTATTATTATTATTATTATTAGTATTATTATTATTATTATTATTATGGTTATTATTATTATTATTATTATTATTATGATTACTATTATTATCGTTATTATTATTATTATTATTATTATTATTATTATTATTATTATTATTATTATTATTATTATTATTATTATTATTATGGAGGGGTGCACAGTATGGCACCCCACGGGAAGAGGAGGTGGTTGGGCCTCTTCCCACTGGTTCCGAGGCTATGTCGTTGTGTTGGCTCCGAGGCTATGTTGTTGTGTTGGTTCGGAGGCTATGTAGTTGTGTTGGTTCCGAGGCTCTGTTGAGGTGTGGGTTCCGAGGCTATGTCGATGTGGGTTCCGAGGCTATGTTGTTGTGTTGGTTCCGAGGCCATGTTGTGTTGTTTTTTATAAGACATACACCACGTGGGATCAAAGGGGTATTTACATTCCGCGATCTAGGGGTGGTGACGGGTTTCGAGGCGTCCCAGACACTTACCACAAAACGTCCTCATGCGCTGGCAGACCGCATGAAATGTCTGCTACCCTGTGAGTACCTCCATGCGGGACCTACCCAGTCTCGTGGAGCTCTCACGCGGGGAAGATCAATCATTTGTAGTTGATTTCCTGCAAGGTACCCGACACTGTGCGGGTAGTAGGGACTTCCTTTGGGGCCTTCTATGCAGGATGGTTAGAGTCACTCTTCCCTCCCCAACATACTCACTGTAGTCCCTGTTGGGTCGAGGGATGGAGGCGCATGGCCCTCGGGCTCAGCCATGACAGATCAATATATATATATATATATATATATATATATATATATATATATATATATATATATATATATATTTATTATTATTATCATTATTATTATTATTATTATTATTATTATTATTATTATTATTATTATTATTATTATTATTATTATTAACCTCGGCTTAGTGCAGTCTTGCCCTCAGGAGCTCCATCGGTGGCCCCGATCATCAGGCGAGAGACTGACACGGGGGGGTGGAGGACCTCGAACAAGGGTATTGGAGGCTTATGTCCGTTGAGGATATGCCATTAGCTGCATCAGTACGCCTCAGATATAGTATTATTATTATTATTATTATTATTATTATTATTATTATTTGCCCTTGCGGGGGTGTCATTAGAGCTTATCGTCAATTCTTCGTACTCCCCTCACGGGTGAGACGATGGAGGCGCATGTGCAGAAATGCATCAGCCATTGACAGAGAAGCACTATTATTATTATTATTATTATTATTATTATTATTATTATTATTATTATTATTATTATTATTATTATTATTATTATTATTATTATTATTATTATTATTATTATTATTATTATTATTATTATTATTATTATTATTATTATGATTATTATTATTATGATTATTATTATTATTATTATTATTATTATTATTATTATTATTATTATTATGATTATTATTATGATTATTATTAGTATTATTATTATGGACACCGTGATAGCCCAGTAGTCAAGTTCTACCATCTGGGTCCTGTCGCCAGTTCGATTTTCGTCGGTGCCAACAGTATTTTCATTGAACATACCGGTCCGTCTGGAAGTGTTGGAACTGCCCTTGCGGGGGTGTCATTAGAGCCTATCGTCAATTCTTCGTACTCCCCTCACGGGTGAGACGATGGAGGCGCATGTGCAGATTTGCATCAGCCATTGACAGAGAAGCACTATTAGTATCATTATTATTATTATTATTATTATTATTATTATTATTATTATTATTATTATTATTATTATTATTATTATTATTATTATTATTATTATTATTATTATCATTATCGTTATTATTAGTATTATTATTATTATTATTATCATTATTATTATTATCATTATTATTATTATTATTATTATTATCATTATTATTATTATTATTATTATTATTATTATTATTATTATTATTATTATTCAGCCCAATGGCCTCAAGGCGTTAAACTGTGACGCCAACTCATAACCCTTTGGTGGTAGATGCTGGGGAGGAGGGTCGTTGCGCGCGTAAAAGATCTTAAACTCCGCATATGCTGGTTGATAGCCCAGGACCCAGCAGACACCAGATTGTTATGGGTGGGGTTTCGAGGCAGCTCTAGCAACCGCGCTTGGTGTATGCACTTGCACATTCGGTGACGTCTTGCAAGAGGTTGCTGGGACTGCGGAATAACCTCGGCTTAGTGCAGTCTTGCCCTCAGGAGCTCCATCGGTGGCCCCGATCATCAGGCGAGAGACTGACAAGGGGGGGTGGAGGACCTCGAACAAGGGTATTGGAGGCTTATGTCCGTTGAGGATATGCCATTAGCTGCATCAGTACGCCTCAGATATAGTATTATTATTATTATTATTATTGTTATCGTTATTATTATTATTATTATTATTATTATTATTATTATTATTATTATTATTATTATTATTATTATTATTATTATTATTATTATTATTATTATTATTATTATTATTATTATTATTATCGTTATTATTATTATTATTATTATTATTATTATTATTGTTATTATTATTATTATTATTATTATTGTTATTATTATTATTACTGCTAGTACTACTAGATAGCTAGCTATCTAAATAGATAGATAGTATTACATATACCTGAACGCCGCCGTTGCCGCCTGCCTCCGCGCTCACCGCACCACCACTGCCCTACATTTTACATTGATATATAGCTAGCTAGATAGAGAGAGAGAGAGAGAGAGAGAGAGAGAGAGAAAGAGAGAGAGAGAGAGAGAAAGAGAGAGAGAGAGAGAGAGAGAGAGAGAGAGAGAGAGAGAGAGAGAAAGAGAGAGACCTGGCCGCTTTTGCGCTTGGGAAGGTTGGCAAGAGACTCGGTGCGCTTGGGACGATTTTTGGAAAGAAAAAAAAAGTTGTAAAAACTCTGTGCCAACCTAGCAGCTCGCTCTGCGCGGCACTCCCCCTGGGCGGATGCTCCCGTACGCGTACCAACCTCAACCACTCCTCTTGCTGCTTAGCATCCCTTTGCAACTGCTGCGATGCCTGGTCCTTCAGCTTAATAGATTCCGCCAGCGTCCACCTCAACTGCTTCTCCTCGTCAGTCTCAGCCTTTGGCAGCTTGCCTTGCATCCCCCTCCTGATCGCATTAGCTACGTCCTCTGCTTGAGCTAACTCGTACTCTGCGTCTTGGTCGGCGATAATACCCTTACTAGATTGCACACGAGGGGATTCAGGGGACAAGCTCCGACGCTCGGACTGTACCCGGGCAGCCTCACTTCCATTACTAGTACCAGGCTCGGGCTTTACAACGACAGGAAGGGTCGCGGACTCCCACTCTGAATCGTCTTCTGTCATATCTATGACTGAAGACAGTGAAGACGCCCTTTGGGCTGTTGCTTTCCTTGACATTGGCTTCCACCTCACCACCTCATGCCCGTAAAAATAAGAAGTACGGAAGCTGTTGCTGATGGACCGGCAATTTGGGCACCTGGAAATTTGAACTTGCTTCCGGCAAGCATCCCACCAAGTTTGTATACACTTGCGATAGAATGGGGCCCCACAGCATGTAACCTCTGCTAACCTAAGCTGGGGACTTCTAACCTCTTTGTACAAGACGTCCCCTATGTCATCCTTGCAAATACGGCAAGTAGCATCGACTTCCCTGTTGCGAATACCTATGCTTTGCTCAATCTTGACACGAACAGGAGCCGAGCTTGAAGACGACAACGAGACAGGCGACGAGCTTGAAGACGACGACACAAGCGACGAGCTTGAAGACGACGACGACACACGCAACGAGCTTGAAGACGACGACGACACACGCAACGAGCTTGAAGACGACGACGACACAGGCGACGAGCTTGAAGACGACGACGACACACGCAACGAGCTTGAAGACGACGACGATCTTGAAGACGACGACGAGCTTGAAGACGACGACGAGCTTGAAGATGACGACGAGCTTGAAGACGACGACGTCACTACAAGGAAAAGATGAATAAGAAGAAGAAGAGGAAGAAGAGGAAGAAGAAGAAGAAGAAGAAGAAGAAGAAGAAGAAGAAGAAGAAGAAGAAGAAGAAGAAGAAGAAGAAGAAGAAGAAGAAAGAAGAAGAAGAAAAGGAAGTGCGTGGGAGGAGAGAAAGAGAGAGAGATTGCCAGAATCTGAAGACCCAGGCACCAGGGGAGGCATCCTACCTAAAAAGAAAAAAGAAGGGGGTGGGAGGAGAGAGAGAGAGAGACAGAGAGAGAGAGAGAGAGAGAGAGAGAGAGAGAGAGAGAGAGAGAGAGAGAGAGAGAGAGAGAGAGAGAGAGCCGGAAGGCGAAGCAGCAAACACCCGAGCCAGCGTTGCCTCCACCGTAGGGTTGTGCAGCAAACACATTTTCTTGCGGCCGGCAGTGCTGCCAGGGCGGGCTGCCTCTGAATGAGGCTCTCGTTTCTGGCCGCGATCTCGCCTGCCAGAGAGCTCGTAAAACGTTTCACGCCAGCCCGGCTGCTCCCGGTCCACGGGGTGGTACTCCTCGATTGCTCTACTAGTGTCGCTGGAGCTCAACCTGCTAGAGGTGCGCCCCTCGAACAACCTCTCTGTAAACCTACGACCCACCCCTGTGGGTACCCTAATTTTGCCGGCGCCTTCACTTTCCAAGCTCTGCCAAGAAGTACCCTCAGGCAGCCCAATTTGCTGCTTGAATTCCGTAGCTAGCTTTTTGTAATACTCCCCCTCAGCAGGCCCTACCCTCTGCCGTGCAACGGTTTGATGGTCGAGCTTACAAACACACACACATCAGCAGCAACAGTAAATAATTTTTTTTTTTTTTTTTTTTTTTTTTTTTTTTTTTTTTTTTTTTTAAGGAAGCAGTCTGAGCAAAAAAGAAAACAAAATCGAACACTCAAAAAAATAGTGGGCAGCCCCCCCCCCCCCCATCACTATCAATCATGGTTTGTAGGAACCAGGAGGAGTTGGGAGCTCATATCGGCAGGGTGGTTAGCCCCAGACTCGATCTTGATGCTGGTATAACTTTTTTGGAATGCAAGCAAATATTTGCGTTAGAGGATTGTCCTGAATGCCAAATTTCCTTGTTTTTGGTAGCATGAAAGAAAAGTACAAGGTAAAGACAGAAAAAAAAAGAAAAGTGAGTGGTCCCCGGATAACAAGAAGGGAAACCATCCACACACAT
>WBZZ01005085.1:187500-202500 GCA_019918135.1 Paulinella micropora
GCATGCCTGTATGCATGCATGCATGCCTGTATGTATGTATGTATGTGTGTATGAATGTATGTATGTATGTATGTATGTATGTATGTGCGTACGTATGTACGTACGTATGTATGTACGTACTTATGTATGTATGTATGTATGTATGTATATAATTCAATTTAATTTAATGTAATTCAATATTATGTATGTATGGATGTATGGATGTATGCATGCATGCATGCATGTATGTATGTATGTATGTAGTAGGTATGTATGTATGTATGTAATGTAATGTAATGTAATGTAATATATGTTTATATGTATGTATGTCATGTCATGTTATGTCATGTTATGTTATGTTTTGTTATATGTTATGTTATACGTCATGTTATGTTATATGTTATGTTATGTTATGTTATGTTATATTATGCATGTATGTATTGTATGTATGTTACGTATGTATAGGAGCGGCCAGTCACACAGACTTGTCAGCTGCTGATTTCCCAGGAGCGGCCGACGTGTCAGCTGCTGATTTTCAAACGGACAAGCATGCTGAAAACAATGCTGACTTGTAAGTAAGGAGGCTGAAAACAAGGCTGAGTTGTTTTTAAGCAAGCTGAAAACATGGCTGAGTTGTAAGTAAGTAGGCCGAAAACAAAGGTGAGTTGTAAGTAAGCAGCACGTCTTACTGCGGACATTGAAGTGCCAAAGCAGCCCATCTTTGTACCAATTTTTGCTCAATCTATATGTGAGATACGAAAGTGCAAAGCACACTGTTGACAAGCTCTTGCACTGAGCGTTCCAATGATGGCGGATGCTTCAGCACTGTAATATCACTGCTATTAATTGAGAACCAGATCAAAGCTGAATAGTATGTCACTCTAATTTCCGCAGCTGAGCATGTAACAGGCCTGGAATATTTATCACGACAAGTTAGTCGATTAGAAGTAGCTTATTTATTTATCATAATACTGCAATACTTATGTATGAACGATATGCAAAGTAAGTCATGCCAGTCACTGCCGAGCTGCCTGATAAGTTTTAACTTTCTATGCGTAGCAAAATGATAGAATTATGGCAAGTAATATATACTGTAATGTAATGGCTTCAGATTCATTATATTTGATATGGAGGTAAGATACTGCAATATATATTAATCATACAGATTCGAGTCCTGCTGATGTCAAGTTGCCTGCGGCGTTGACAATCTTTAACCATCTCTGGACGGTTCGAGGCTATTGACTGTCTCATCGTTGAGTCAATTCAATTGCTCGGTTAATATTATGACATTAATAATACCGAAAGTTGCGTAACTGGATAAACCGACTCTGCTCCTAGTGCTCGGACTCAGCCTGAGTCAGTCATGCACTGGAAAATCATTTTATTTAATAACCAGAAATGCTTAATCAGTAAAACGTGAAAGATCAAAGGACCGATCGTTCGACCCTCCCTCCCTTTCTTGCTTAAAGAAAATCGGATGCCTTTTGTGAGAATCGCTACGCTCGCTTCCGAGAAGCGGTTTGGGTGGTCGCCCACCTTCATAGGACTGGCAATCGTATGCAGTCAGCCAATACTTTTTCACAGGAGAGTAACCCGGCCCGGCCGGTAACGACTGCGGGCAGTAACAGATTGTCGACAAAAATACGCAACTAGCGTCGAAAAAGTAAAAATAAGTTGGAAAAAACTTGAAAAGATATTAATATGAAAAAGGATGACTAGGCAAGATGAACTTCGGAACGTAGTCATAGAATTGAGGTTGAATAATAATAATAATAAAATTATATAATAATAAAGATAATAATAATAAAATTATATAATAATAAAGATAATAATAATAAAATAACAATAGTATTAATAATAATGGTATTAATAAAATCATGATAAAATAATGGGAAAATAACGATATATAAAATATATGGGAGTCAAGACTGCCTTTCTAACCAACAAGAGGGAAAATATACTAGAAAGTCCCAACGACTGCGTCGCCATGTAGTTGTCGACGGATCCCACCAGGCTTCTATGTAGCTTCTGCTCGAGTCCATATCGACTGGTTGAGTATCCAACTTGATTTGCGGGGGGAGAATAGTGGGAGCAAGTGGAGACAGTAAGAGCAGTGGCAGCGTTGCCATTTACTACGTTCGGTCCTTTTGTGGGTACAGCCTCGGAGATCAAGAAGAGGTGTTGGGTCGTGCTGACCTCGTGGTCACTGCACTGAGGCAAGGGGACAAAACATAAACAAAAAAAACAAAACAACATAACAACATAAACAAAACACCATAAGGACAGAGAAGGGTGGCTCAATATGCCATAGAGAGATTGGAGAGTCGTAGATTTCGTCGATAGCTGGGTCAGACAATCAGTATCGTTCACGTGAAGTTTCGAACCGGCGTACTATGCATAATTAAAAAGGTTAAATATGGTATTCGGGAGTCTCGGAATGTACCGTAGACTAGGTAGAGGACATGGCACTACCCTCGTGGGTCTCGGAATGTGCCGTAGAGGACATGGTACTACCCTGTGGGTTGTGCGTAGTTGAAAAACATATCTAGTGTCGAGTGAGCGAGCGAGAGGAGAGAGAGAGAGAGAGAGAGAGAGAGAGAGAGAGAGAGAGAGAGAGAGAGAGAGAGAGAGAGTGAAAAGAGAGAATGGTAGTAGAAGTAGCAAGAGTTAGTAGTAGCAGTAGTTAGTAGTAGTAGTAGTAGCAGTAGAATTAGTTACTGTGGTAGTAGCATCAGCAGTAGTTGGTAGTAGTAGTAGTAGTAGCAGTAGTAGTAGTAGTTGTAGTAGTAGTAGTAGTAGCAGTAGCAGTAGTAGTAGTAGTAGTAGTAGTAGTAGTAGTAGTAGTAGTTAGTAGTAGTTAGTAGTTAGTAGTAGTAGTAGTAGTAGTAGTAGTAGTAGTAGTAGTAGTATAGTAGTAGTAGTATAGTAGTAGTAGTAGTAGTAGTAGTAGTAGTAGTAGTAGTAGTAGTAGTAGTAGTAGTAGTAGTAGTAGTAAGAGAGAGAGAGAGAGAGAGAGAGAGAGAGAGAGAGAGAGAGAGAGAGAGAGAGAGAGAGAGAGAGAGAGAGAGAGAGAGAGAGAGAGACGAAAAGCGTTAGCGAGGGCCAAGTTTTTTCCACGGGACTGACCATGTCGCGACCTCGACGTGAACGTGAAGAAGATCGGAAGGGAAACGTCAAATCAATTAGCAATCACGAGATTTAAATGAACAGAGTAAAGACAGAGCTTTAACAGCTGGGAAAGTTTTCGTATCGTATTGGAAACTAGGTGATGAGCACTGACTGCGATCGTACGCATGGTCAGACTGATGAGAAATGTTTGGCTACTTGTAGATGGTCGAGAACGGATTGCAACGCGGCAACATGGCCCAGGTTTGCAGAGAAGGACGCGTGGTCAGACTGACGAGGAATGTTTGGTTAGATGGTCGAGAACGGATTGCAACGCGGGTCAACAAGAGAGATGAGCACTGACTGCGATCGCGGTACATCAAGTCAATAGATAGATCCAATGACTAGAAAAGAAAAATAGACCGAAGAAGCTATTTACCGAGTCTGGTTCGCTGATTAGCGGTCAGACCCCTATCGCATTATTTAATAACCAGAAATGCTTAATCAGAAAAACGTGAAAGATCAAAGGACCGACCGTTCGACCCTCGCTCCCTTTCTTGCTTAAAGACAATCGTATGCCTTTTGTGAGAATTGCTAATGCTCGCTTCCGAGAAGCGGTTTGGGTGGTCGCCCACCTTCATAGGACTGGCAATCGCATGCCGTCAGGAGAGTAACCCGGCCCGGCCGGTTCGTTACAGTAACAGATTGTCGACAAAAATACGTAACTAGCGTCGAAAAAGTAAAAATAAGTTGGAAAAAACTTGAAAAGATATGAAAAAGGAAGACTAGGCAAGATGAACTTGAACGCTTGGACCTGCCAACGTACGGCTTCATTTACACTCTTTGGAAGGTGAAATATCAATTATGTAATGCTGAGAAATGACCCAATCATGCTTTGTTAAAAATATATCATATTTTCAGACCTAGTGAAATCATCACCACAATTTTCTGGTTGAGATTCATCAATGTTACCCATCCGGTCCTGCAACTGAACCGTGCACGCCGGCCATTTTCCAACCAAAACCACGTTGCAATGAAATCAGTGAAGCATCTGATCACATCAACTTGTGAGAAAATGTTACTAGTACGAAAGAAGTTGATCAAACAGAAAAACAAATGTGTTAAACAAATGAAAAAAATTAACATGATTGAGACACAACAGCCTGCGACGAATTTTGTGAAACGTTGTCACACCAATGTCTGAATGTTTGGCAAACTTTGTTACAATTTTTTCTGCTTGCACATCAATTCATTAGGATGCATCAACTAGGAATCACTTGACACACAAAATTGAACCAGAAGCTTCATCACGAAGCTGTTGCTCTAAAGCTTCAAGGAGTTTTTGTTCTACATTGTGTGAAAAGTATGTAATGAATCTCACATCGTGTCGTAATTCTGTTCAAATGTAGATTTTTGTTTCTCACTAAAATGTTTTTAAGTCACTAAAATGTTTTTAAGGCACTTTAAGGTACTATTGATCAGAAAATTTATATTTTGAAAAAAATTAAATGAAAAAAACTAAATCTGAAGTTTGTGAAAAACAAAAATATGTCATATTGTGAGAATGGCTCAGTTATAACAACGTCACATGAAAAAAATCTGTACAACAAAGTTCAAACGATTTTTCAGAAAATTAAAATATGTCATTTCCATGACATGACTGCTTTTGAGTCGACAATCAGTTAATCAAAGCGCTAAAAGCAGTTTAGGCTCACTTTTTTTTGAATGACTGAACAAACTGAGTCAATTTTCCATTTTTGATTGCAAAAAAAAATGCTGGCACCGTTTTAATCTTACTAAAGCCTTAAAAAACAAGCATGTTTTCTAGCATGCTGATTATTTTTTTGAAGCATTGAACAAATCTAGTCATGTGAGCGCTTTTGGATTGGTACTTTGTTTGTGAGAACGTCCCAAATCTGTTTTGGGACGTTGTAAAACTAATGAATCAAATTTTTTTCAACACTTCTCAGCTTTTAGTTAGATTAAGAACTTAAGTTAATGTCTGGAAATGAAATTTGAATGTCCATGATGAGTTTAACTAGTTTAAAAACATGAAAAATGAAGAAAATGTTGATCTAGAGATGCATGATCTTGTTATGAATTACATTTTGTTTGATTTTTTGTTGTGTGATTCAGTTTAAATTTATCTTTCTTTTGGTTGTTTAAAGTCATCTGTGGTTGTGTCTGAAATGTTAGCATGTGATGTGTAATTTCAATTGTAAAAACGTTACTATGTTTTTAACTTTTCATGTTAATGGTTGGTTGCAGCTGAATGATCATGAATGCTTGATCGTGAAAATTAACATGAAGAAGACAAGCAAACTAAAAAAAAAAAAATCAAATATGGCATATTTCTTCTTTTTTTAAACAGCATCAATGTTCGGTTTAGTCTTGCAGACAAGAAAAATATAACATATTTTCATTTCATGCAACTGACACAGAAAATTTGAATCTGGGAATTCGGATCTTACATTCTTTTTCAATCACATGCTTCGTCTGTGTCTTTGTAGTTCCTGAAGAAAACCTTGCTTCTTAGATTTAAAGATACATCATTTAATTTTGTTTATCTCGAAAGAAGAAAGATGTTAAAAACAGAAAGATAAATCTAAAAAAGAATGGAAGCTGGAAGTGACACTGAAAAGTAACTTTTTGTAGGAAGAAGAAAAATGAAGACAACGTCAGTCCCTGCAAAGCGTGCATCGTTCAGTCATGCATGAAATGAGAACAGTGCACGACGTGTCAGAATTGAAACTGCCTTCTCACAAAGGGTCGTGTGCCAGCAGCTCATTCAATGATGGAATTACACTGACTTTGCGTTTTGATTTTTAGTGTTCACTAACCAGGATGACTACGTTAAACAGGATAATGGCTTGTTCGCGGAGGGTTCCTTCTGCTTGGAAGAGTGCCATGACGAATTGCATGTACTTGTAAACCAAGCCGCCCCGCTCTTCCCGCTGCTACCCAGTAATGCATTTGGATTCGGGCACTGTTTTCGAAACAGTGTCATATTTTTCGAAAGTACTTTTTTCATGAAATTGATCCTTTTGTTTCATTGTTTGAATTTTGCCTGAACGTGTTCGTGCCTCCGGACCGGTTCAAGACTTTCCTCTTCGTTTCCACCGATACTTGTAGTGTATTTGAAGAATCAGTTCCGGAAAATATGTCATAAAAATCCACTGCTCGAGCCAAAATTGCAAGGCTGCACTGTTTTTCGATGGCTGAAACTGCTTGCATGAGGTTTTTTTCACGTTTACACCGGTTAAAACAGAAAATGTTAATACATTACAGATATTTTTTTTCCCCCGAACTGCCGTACGTTGGCAGGTCCAAGGAACGTAGTCATAGAATTGAGGTTGAAAAATAATAATAATAAAATTGTATAATAATAAAGATAATAATAATAAAATTATATAATATTGCTGTTGACATTCAAGACAACAACAAAAATCAGTTTTTCATTTTTGTGTCAGATTTTCATTTTTGTGACAGTTTTTCATTTTTGTGACAAAAATTCAAATTTTCAAATTTAACGGTAACATTTCGCGAAAATTTACGATATTTTGCGGACGAATATAGCCGTTAATTTGAAAAATTCAAATTTTCACCCAAAATCAAAATTCCAACCAAAATCAAAATTCCAACCAAAACTGAAATTCCAACCAAAACAGAAAAATCAATTTTTTTTGTTGTCTTGAATGTCAACAGCAATAATAAAGATAATAATAATAAAAATAACAATAGTAATAATGGTAAAATCATGATAAAATAATGGGAAAATAACGATATATAAAATATATAGGAGGCAAGACGGCCTTTCTAACCAACAATAGGGAAAATTTGACTCCAACGAGTCACTGAAGTTGCCTCAGTTATTATAAGATGATTATTATAAAGTTGTAAGTAAGCCTTCAGCTTCTTCTTGAGTTGAATATAATGATGACTCATGATATTACCGTCCGCATTTTTCAATTTAGTATTAATCAGAGTTTTAATATACAGACATTCACTCCAAAATTTTCAAGTTTCCTTGGATTCAGTGTCTAAAAAAATTTCTTGGAGTCAGAGCTTACTGCCTGGAGACGAGTGACTCGCAATCTTGATGGCCGCCGAATCATTTTGAACTTGGCAAATGTAGTAACAGCGGATTGGAAAAAATGTTCTTGCAAAATTTACCTGGCTCCTGTCACCTGACTGGGAATTCAACCGTGATGGCAAATGATTAGTATTAATATAGCTTTTACTGAGGCTACATAACAGGAATTGCACTTATGGGTTATTAATACATGTGGGGTGTGTTTTTTACTACGGTGCCGCATTTGTGGCGCGGCAGGATGCAGACTAAAAATAACTGAGGCTGTCACAGGACAGTCACCCGAGCCCGAAAACTCAGTTCCCGAGTCGGTGGCACTGGGATTATGACTGATCACGTTCAGGCTCCGGCGGCGTCAACTTTCGGGGATCACATTGACTTTGTCACAGTTCACTTGAACGATGCTGTTGGGGGTTTCACTTCTCGGACTCAGTGGCCAGGCTACCCTTTCTATGTAGAAGTGGTTGTTAGCACCGACTGACCTCGCCGGGAAGTCAGCGGTAGGTTAGATCATTATATAAATCAAGTTCTCATCTGTCATCCGTTGAGCCAGGCTCAGCTCGTAAGTTGAAACTTGAAACTTAATTAAGTTGACTTCTAGTAAGCTTACTTGCCACTTGTAGGAATAAGTGGGAGTTTATATATATATATATATATATATATATATATATATATATACTATGATAGATGATACATATATATATATATATATCATAGTATATATGTATATATATGTATATATCCGGACCTATATATATTATATATATATATATATATATATATATATATATATATCCGGACCAGTGGTAATAGTGTGTTGTCGTGTGAAGGCCTCGCAGGAATGCGTAAGATGGTTCAAAGAGCAAGTGGAAGGTGAGGTATAATAATTATTAATAGTACTATTTTACGGCATAAGATTTTTTTTAAAAATCAACTATTAATATTGTATGAATGCGCACGTTGATAGCATGGCTTTACCATGACTCAACAATACTCCCGGACCAGTGGTATGTGTGTTTTCGTGTGGAGGGATTGCAGGAATGCGTAAGAGGGGTCGGAAGAGGAGCAAGTGGAAGAAGGGGGAGGTTCCAGGTAGTGATTAAAGATAGGAGACTCAGGTTCTTCTTCAGGTTCTTCTTCGTCCTCCTCGTTTCTATTGGGCCCGCCCCCGTTCTCCATCAAGGACCTCTTGACTCCTTGAGCTGCCTGTATGTCAATATGTAAGTAAGTATGGGCTTGTGTATACGTATTCAGTGGCAGGGTATCACACCCACCACCACTTTTCTCGATTACAAAGACGGTCACCAGTCATTGCCGTTTTACCAGTGAGAATCAGCTCCAATGCAAATTTTGCACAGTGACGCATTTTCACACAAAGACACACTTGCACTAGCAAGGAAGGGAGCAAGGATCCTTGACGTAAGTAAGTAAACAAGTAAGTAAGTAGTAAGTAAGTAAGTAAGTAAGCAAGCAAGCAAACAAGCAAGCAAGCAAGTAAGTAAGTAAGTAAGTAAGTAAGTTGACAGATATTATTGCTCGGTCCCTAATCTCCCACGTTGCATAATCGTTCATCTTCAATAAATGTAGGATGGGTGAATGGATAGATGAATGGATCACCGGATGAATAGGAGAATGCATAAATGGAACACCTGATGTATATCTATGACTGCATATTATATTGTATGGTCTGCATTTGTATTTACCTTTTGCCAATTATTCCCACTTGTGTGGCCCACACATCCTATATGTATGTATGTATGTTATGTATGTATTAATATATATGTACGTATGTATGTATGTGTGTATGTATATATATATGTATGTATGTATGTATTTATGTATTTATGTACGTACGTACGTATGTATATATGTATGCATATATGTATGTATGTATGTATGTATGTATGTATGCATGTATGTATGTATGTATGTATGTATGCATTTACGTATGCATGTATGCATGTATGTATGTATGTATTTATGCATGTATGCATGTATGCATATATGCATGTATGTACGTATGTATGTATGTATGCATGTATGCATGTATGTACGTATGTATGCATGTATGCATGTATGTACGTATGTATGTATGTATGTATGTATATATGTTTGTATGTATGTATGTATGTGTAATTGTGGCCAGAACACGGTGTGGATTCTGCACCTGCATAACGCAAACAAACACGCCAACACCCTACATTACATACATTCAGGCATGTAACAAATGAGAAAACATTCCAAAGACAAATAATATTTTGACTGACTGACTGACTGACTGACTTACCGCTCCGCCGTGCACTGCCCTACTGCTTCTCGCCTTCCCCTTTCCCCTACTTACTGCCTGACTGACTGACTTACTTACTTACTTACTTACCACTCCGCCGTGCGCTGCCCCATGACTTTTTCGCCTTCCCTTTATCCCTACTTACTGACTGACTGACTTACTTACTTACCGCTCCGCCGTGCGCTGCCCCACTGCTTTTTCGCCTTCCCCTTACCCTGCCGCCGAGACTTCCTTCTGCCTTTACTCACTCCGGAAAGAGAAAGAGCCTGCTCCTTTGGCCACGTCTTGCTGTCTGAAGGATCTGATCTGCTTCTGCTAGGACTGTCTTTGCCATTTCTGCGAGTGTCCGATAAAGCCTGTGTTGTCTGTTCGTTCTGCGAACAATGACTGTCTTGCTTTTGCTGTTGTAGGGCGGCTTGGTTTAGCTCGTGTATTTTCGCCTATGCATGTATGCATGTATGCATGCATGCATGTATGTATGTATGTATGTATGTATGTATGTATGTCTGCCGTAGTACGGCGGCTTGGTTTTTAAGCTTGTTTATTTTAGCCTAGGCATGTACGTAATGTCATATTATGTTATTATGTTATGTTATGTTATGTTATGTTATGTCCTGTTATGTTTACGTTATGTTCTGGTATGTTCTGGTATGTTACGGTATGTTACGGTATGTTATGGTATGTTATTGTATGAAATGTAATGTAATGTAATGTAATCTAATGTAATGTAATACAATGCAATGCAATCCAATGAAATGCAATCCAATGCAATGTAATGTGATGTAATGTAATATGATGTAATGTAATGTAATGTAATGTAATATGATGTAATATGATGTAATGTAATGTAATATAATGTAATGTAATATAATGTAATATAATGTAATGTAATGCAAGGCAATGTAATGTAATGTAATGTAATGCAATTCAATGTAATGTAATGTAATCTAATGCAATGTAATCTAATCTAATGTAATGTAATGTAATGTAATGTAATGCAACGTGACGTAACGTAACGTAACGTAATGCAATGTAATGTAATGTAATGTAATGTAACTCAATGCAATGGAATGTAATGTAATGCAATGATGTAATGTAATGTAATGTAATGTAATGCAATGTAACGTAACGTAACGTAACGTAACGTAATGTAATGTAATGTAATGCAATGTAATTCAATGCAATGCAATGTAATGTAATGTAATGCAATGTAATGTAATGTAATGTATATGTAATGTAATGTAATCTAATGTAATGTAATGTAATGTAATGTAACGTAACGTAACGTAACGTAATGTAATGTAATTTAATGTAATGTAATGTAATGTAATGTAATGTAACGTTATGCAATTTCATGTAATGTAATTCAATGCAATGCAATGTAATGTAATGTAATGCAATGCAATGTAATGTAATGTAATGTAATGTAATGCAAGTTAATGTAATGTAATTCAATGCAATGCAATGCAATGTAATTCAATGTAATGTAATTCAATGCAATGCAATGTAATGTAATATAATGTAATGTAATGTAATGTAATGTAATGTAATGTAATGTAACGTCATGTAAGCTATGCATTTACGTCGTGCTCTGTCTGGGTGGCACCCAATGAGATCACTCCGCGCAAACACTGCAGACAGACAGAGAGACATACAGAGAGACATACAGAGAGACAGACAGAGAGAGAGAGAGAGAGAGAGAGAGAGAGAGAGAGAGAGAGAGAGAGAGAGTGAGAGAGAGAGACATAGATAGATAGATAGATAGATAGATAGATAGATAGATAGATAGATAGATAGATAGATAGATAGATAGATAGATAGGTAGGTAGATAGTTGATACGGTGCCTTTAGACTCGTCATATAGGATAGATAGATAGATAGATAGATAGATAGATAGATAGATAGATAGATAGATAGATAGATAGATAGATAGATAGATAGATAGATAGATAGTTGATACGGTGCCTTTAGACTCGTCATATAGGATAGATAGATAGATAGATAGATAGATAGATAGATAGATAGATAGATAGATAGATAGTCCTGCTAGTGACCGAGAAAGCAAATAGATAGATAGAGATAGATAGATAGATAGATTGATAGATAGATAGATAGATAGATAGATAGATAGATAGATAGATAGATAGATAGATAGGTGGATAGATAGATAGCCTGCTAGTGACCGAGAAAGCAGATAGATAGATAGATAGATAGATAGATAGATAGATAGATAGATAGATAGACAGACAGACAGATAGATAGATAGATAGATAGATAGATAGATAGATAGATAGATAGATAGATAGATAGATAGATAGATAGATAGATAGATAGACCTGCTAGTGAAAGCAGATAGATAGATAGATAGATAGAGATAGATAGATAGAGAGATAGATATATATATATATATAGATAGATAGATAGGTGGATAGATAGATAGCCTGCTAGTGACCGAGAAAGCAGATAGATAGATAGATAGATAGATAGATAGATAGATAGATAGATAGATAGATAGATAGATAGATAGATAGATAGATAGATAGATAGATAGATAGATAGATAGGAATATTCCACTGGAACGTTCCAAGTAACAAATAGAATAATTAATAACAAATACACATACACACACACACACCTGGTTTAGCATGCGGAAGGAAGTATTTGAGTTGTGAAACCAAGTAACAATAGAATAATCAATAACAAAGACACATACACACATATACACACATACACACATACACACACACACACACACCTGGTTTAGCAGGCGGAAGGAAGTGTTTGAGTTGTGAAACACTTCAAAGAGCGCAGTGGCATCCTACACAAATACGTTACAGCTAAACTACATCAGATTACATTACATTACATTACTTCAAAGAGCGCAGTAGCATCCTGAGACAGTACGCACACAAAGACGTTACAGTAAATTACATCAGATTACATTACATTACATTACATTACATTACATTATATTATATTACATTATATTACATTACATTACATTACATTGCATTACATCACATTACATTAGATTACATTATATTACATTACATTACATTACATTATATTACATTACATTACATTACATTAATTACATTACATTACATTACATTACATTACATATCACATTACATGACGTTACATCACATTACATCACATTACATCACATTACATTAGATTACATTACATTATATTGAATTGCATTACATTGCATTACACTGCATTACATTGCATTACATTACATTACATTACATTACATCACATTACATCACATTACATTACATCACATTCGATTACATTCGATTACATTCGATTACATTCGATTACATCATTACATCACATTACATCACATGACATCACATCACATCACATTACATTACATTACATTATATGAGATGAGATGAGATGCGATGAGATGAGATGAGATGAGATGAGATGAGATTAGATTAGATTAGATTAGATTAGAAAGCATTACATTATACATATACATACATCCTACCTTTCCCGCTGCTTGCAGCAACTGGTTGCATTACATTACATTACATTACATTACATTAATATTACATTACATTACATTATACATATACATACATCCTACCTTTCCCGCTGCTTGGAGCGACTGGTTGCATTACATTACATTACATTACATTACATTACATTACATTACATTATACATATACACACACCCTACCTTGCCCGCTGCTTGCAGCAACTGGTCTCTACCCGGATGACGAGGTAAAAACTATATACGATATATATATATATATATATATATATATATATATATATATATATATAATATCAAGATGCATACATGCGAATTGGCACATTGGTTCCGTGGTAAGAACTATCTCTATCTATCTATCTATCTATCTATCTATCTATCTATCTATCTATCTATCTATCTATCTATCTATCCATCCGTCCGTCCGTCCGTCCGTCCATCCATCCATCCATCCATCCATCCATCCATCTGTCCATCTGTCTGTCTGTCTCCCTGTCCATCCATCCATCCATCCATCCATCCATCTATCTATCTATCTATCTATCTATCTATCTATCTATCTATCTATCTATCTATCTATCTATCTATCTATCTACCTACCTATCCATCTATCTATCTATCTATCTATCTATCTATCTATCTATCTATCTATCTACTATCTATCTCATTAGTCGATATCTCATCAGTTGATCTCATCACTTACTCCACGGAGTGAACCAAGGCCACTTGAGGTGTCACTGACCCTCCCTTGGGCTTGGTTTTTTGAAATGGGTGCCATCTATCGACAGACAGAGAATTCGGGGATGGTGTGGGTGTGCTGGGCCCGTGGTGGGGTGCCTTATGTGTGCCTAGCCATACGCCTATAAGTCACATGCCGAAATAGCGACGGGAAGCACAATCCTGTTCCCTCAGGGTGCCCTTTCTCGCTTGTTGAGCCCGGAATAAAACCCACAGTGCTCTGTCGGTTTATACTAGACTGTCGAACAGTCTCGAAACTCCATCTGCTTACTGGGTCCTCTGTAATGGAGGTGGGAGCTCGTTCTGCAAGGGGCGTTATGGAACGAGCCCTGGCCCCGCCTGGTACTAGGGAGATTTGGTATCGCTTGTATCAGTCCCTTCCGTGCAAACATCACGGCTTAGCTGGGCATCGGGATAATACTTTACCCACAGACTTCCTTGGTTGACGAAAATCAGAAGCTCCTTTTTTCTGACATTAGTCGATATCTCATCTATCTATCTATCTATCTATCTATCTATCTATCTATCTATCTATCTATCTATCTATCTATCTATCTATCTATCTATCTATCTATCTATCTATCCATCTATCCTTACATCTATCTATACATACACATACATACATACATTCACACATATTACCTTAGTGCAGTCATAGACTTTACCCCCGACAACGATCCTAAATACATACACGCATACATGCATACATACATACAACATACATACGTACGTAGATGGGTAGTTAGGGTGGTAGATGTGCATAGCAAACAGACAGACAGATAGATATGTAGATAGACAGACAGATAGGCAAGTTAGATATGTGAGACCAAACGTCATTTTTGTGGTGGTGGTGGTGGCCACTGTGACCAAACGTCATTTTTGTGGTGGTGGTGGTGGCCACTTCCTCTTCCCAAGTGAAACGAGGTCAACGATAGGTAGATAGATAGGTAGATAGAGAGGTAGATAGATAGATAGCTAGCTAGCTAGCTAGCTAGATAGATAGATAGATAGATAGATAGATAGATAGATAGATAGATAGATAGATAGATAGATAGATAGATAGATAAATAGATAGATAGATAGATAGATAGATAGATAGATAGATAGAGAGAGAGATAGATAGATAGATAGATTGATAGATAGATAGATAGGTAGGTAGGTAGGTAGGTAGGTGGACCAAACGTCATTTTTGTGGTTGTGGGTGGCCACCTCTTCCCAAGTGAAACGAGGGATAGGTAGATAGATAGATAGATAGATAGATAGATAGATAGATAGATAGATAGATAGATAGATAGA
>WBZZ01005085.1:215000-223343 GCA_019918135.1 Paulinella micropora
TATTATGAGTGTGGTGTCGTCTGCATATGTGTATACTGTTTCTTGTTGTATAATATTGATTATGTCATTTATGTAGAGTAGGAAGAAGGTGGTGGAGAGTGTGCTGCCTTGTGGGATGCCATGTGTGATGGTGCGTTTGTGAGACTTGGCATATTGTGTGTGGACCTCTTGAATGCGATTCGAGAAGTAGGACTGCAAAGAACTGGACTGTGCCTTCGTTGAAATTAAAATTTCGTCGAAGTTTGTCCAGTAGCTTTGAATGTTCTACTGTGTCGTATGCTTTCGAGAGGTCTACATAGAGAGCTAGTACTAGCTCTTTCTTTGTCTTTATGTTTTTGTATTTGGTTTATTATGGTTTGGACTGTCATGGTTGTGCTTGAGTTAGGTCTAAATGCGTATTGTGTATGTCACAGTGATATTATGTTGTGTTTTGTTAGGTGGTCCATTATTTGTTTATTTATTATTGTGTCAAATTTAGCTATTATGGGTAGTAATGATATCGGTCTGTAGTTGGCTGGCATGCTTGTGTCGCTGGCTTTTGTATAGTTCTATTACTTTTGTTGTTTTGAGTGTGTCTGGTATTTATTTTCATTTATTGCTTTGTTGAAGAGGTTGGTGAGTATAGGTGTGAGGAAAGCGTGCATGTCTTTAATAAGTGTTGGTTTTATTTTGTATATGTCCTCTGCTTTATCTCTGTTTATTTTTTTTTAGTGTTTTGTTTACAATGTCTTCTGTTGTGTTATGTAGTTTGAAGCTTGGATGTGTTTGTTTGTTTTCTTCTGCTCTCTCTTCTTGTTGTTGTTTATGTTCGGTTGTTGGTATGCTGTTGCTTGTTTTTTTGCCTATTGTTATGTAATGATCGTTGAGTGCGTTTGCTACTTCTATGGGGTCTGTGTATGTTTTCTTGTTGTACTGTATCGTGGTTGGCGATGCTCTCGGTGGTTTGTTGTTAGGTACTAACTCTGTGAGTATTCTGTGTTGAACTTAAAATCAAAATTTTTGTTTTGGAATAGTTCAAATAATAAATTTTTAATTTATTGAACTCAACATTAAGTTTATATATTTGCTGAAATATTAATATGATCAACTTAAAATCAAAATTTTTGTTTTGGAATAGTTTCGAGCCATGAGTTTGGCAAATTGGCCACCAAACGAGACAGATTTTAATCAGGCATCGCCTCATGATATTTAAATCATAGACTAAGTATCAACCCTGTATTGAGACCCCTTGAAAGTTATTTTCCTTTCCCTTCATTTCTTTCCTTTCTTTACTTTCTTGTGTCTTTTTTTTGCTTCGTTCTGCTTTCTTTTCCTCAAGGAAGAAGAAGAAGAAGAAGAAGAAGAAGAAGAAGAAGAAGAGGAAGAGGAAGAAGAAGAGGAAGAGGAAGAGGAAGAAGAAGAAGAAGAAGAAGAAGAAGAAGAAGAAGACGAAAAAGACGAAGAAGACGAAGAAGAAGAAGAAGAAGAAGAAGAAAGAAGAAGACCAACAGAAGAAAAAGAAGAAGAAGAAGAAGAAGGAGAAAAAGAAGAAGAAGGAGAAGAAGATCTAGAAGACAAGAAAAATCGCGAAGAAGAAGGAGAAGAAGAAGAAGAAGAAGAGGAAGAGGAGGAGGAGGGAGAGAGAAGAGAAAGAGTCGCAAGTTTCCTCTGCAATCGCAACTGAGCAGCCAGGCCCACTGTAGTAAGCTATGCAGGTGCATATCTCGGGAGTGAACTGCTGCAAGGCTTCATAGATTTCCGGCATGGCACTTCGAGCATGCTCATTGGAGCCTTGCACATTCATTGTTCTCTGCGCAGTAACGTTTCGATCGCCTGTTTCCCTTCACTACCTATTGCGTTGTAGTCGACGAGTTTCAGGCTAGTCAACGTGCTATTGACCTGCACACATGAAACACACATGCGATGCCATGCAACCGGGCCCCGGAAGCAATGGCGAACTCTTCTGTATGTAATAGGCGAATGCAACTCTGCTGGAGCTTGGAGGTCGATTCGGGCCTCACTCAACTCTCGCTCTGCGACAACAAGATCGGCTATGCTTGGAGCTATTGCTATTGGCAAGGGTTTGAGGGTCTGACCTTGAGTGCTTCCGCGATATGCTCTGCGCCTTGCGCTCCGATTTTGTTCCAACTTATGTTTAGCATTTGAAGCGTTGTATTGACCTACTTTCCAGCACACCACAAAGAGATATATGAATGCTACCGCGCAGCGGGGTAGCATTTGATAATAACATGTTTCAATTGCTCGGGATGTGTCACTTTGCATTAGGTCAACAAACACGCTTCAAACGCTGAATTTAGAGGGCAACAGAATTGGAACACAAGGCGCAGAGAACTCACGGAAGCACTAAAGGTCAGACCTGCAAAGCCTTGCCGATGGCAAACACTCCATCATCGCCAATCTCATTCGAAATATGTAGCGTTTGTAGCTTGCACCTCCTTGTTTTCCTGTGCATGCAAACATACTTTTGATTTATTTTGTTTAATGCAACCCCGCGGGTAGCACTTTCCACTGGTATGTTTTGACTGCATATAGGTAAACAAAAGTATTCGCAGCTTCGACTTGGGTTCTAACATCATTGGAGATGAAGGCGCTGCTGCGAATAGCCGGTATGCTTAAGGTACCTCCAATGCTTTCGCGACATGCCGTGCTCCTTCTGCACCAATCGAGTTGCTTGAAATGTTTAACTTTTCCAGCTTGCACTCCTTGTTTCTCCTGTGCACACAAATACACTCTTCTTCAGTGCTACCGCGTGCGGTAGCATTTTTACGCAAGCACGTGCGATGTGCAGGAAAACAGCACACTTCGTGAGCTTAGTGTGCGCAACAATCATATCGGGGATGATGGCAAAAGCCATCGGGAAGGCGTTAGAGGTACCTTAAGCATGTTTGCGATTGCTTCTGCACCTGCTGGCCAAATGCTGTTTGCTCCCATGCGTAGCTTGATTACAGTTTTGTTTTCCTATGCAACATATACTTATATGAGTGTGCTACCGCGCGCGGGTAGCATTAGCTTTCAAGTGATACCATGATGTGTATGTATTGTGTATACGCGTGTAGGTAAGTATATTTCCTTTGAATTATTGCTGAGCATGCATGTATGCGTATAACGTATACGTATGTTAGCATCCAAAGATGTGATTGTGTGCAATGCAGGAGAACAAGAACAGCAAGCTCTCAAGTCTTGATATTTCAGTCAACAAAATCGGTCCGCAAGGTGCTAAACATATCGCAGAAGCCATCCAGGTAAGACCTTGAGAGAATCAGCAAACGCCTTGGCTCCTTCCACTCCGATCTTCTCTTTATCGCTCGCCAAATGGCCTGCTGTAACGCTTAGACTCGTAAGAGTTGTATTCACCTGCTCACATCCATGAAAAATGTGAAGGGTGAGATGCTACTTGCGCGCGGTAGCATGCCTCTTACAAACACAAACATGCATTTCCAGCTCATACATCGCGCAAGCAAGAGCGAAAGCAGTACAAATTAAGTTGTACAACATTCAGACAGTCATTACCCACCGTGAGTAAAGAAGCGATAATAATAGCGCTCAGCTCGTTGTAGGCCCTTGTCCGATATATAAATCCTTGTTGCCTTCCGTCACGGAAGACGCGACAGGGATCCAGTCGCCTTGGATGTATAAGCTTGTATATGCGCTCGATGTTCTGGTTGACCTAATTTGCAGGTCATCCAAGTGTTCGTATTTTGCAGCTCAAGGCTGCAAACAAGTAGAAATCTACGTAAATAACGAAGTTACTCTCAGCTATTTGTAATGCCCCCAACGATAGCTCGTAAAAAGTCGGTAATACAACCAAACACAGTCCTCAATAATGAGAATGATGTCTCGTTATATTAGCTCAGTGAAGCCAAAAAGGAAAACGGCAACAGACAGGAATAAAATGGCATCAGGTCCAATCCGGACAAATAATACTGAAAAACAAGCTGGTGCACCTGTCACCAGGAAAAGGTACTTTTTACCGGCTATCCGGGGGTGATGCCTACAGTACCCCCTCCCGATTTTATGACGGAAAATAGCATTTTCGTCATACACCTTCTGATTTCTTTCTGCAAATAGTATGCGCTATGGAGTCATGCCACTACAGCGCATCGACCACGGATAGACGCTAAAAGACGATAAATATATCCTCATACGGCACGTCAAGCGGATTCTCTAGCCTTTCTTGTAAATTTTAAACTCCTTCCCCTCAATTTTTTTTTTCTCGGCAGTATGTCAAGAACAAACGTACTATTAATAAAAAATACAAGCAACGTGGTGCTGTAGTACGATTCCCCTTTGATCTCCTTCTTCTTATCATTATCATTATTATTATCATTATTATTATTATTATTATTATTATTTTATTATTATTATTATTATTTATTATTTTATTTATTATTATTATTATTATTATATTATTATTATTATTATTATTATTAATTATTCACAGGGAGATCGTAAGTACATTGTCTTTTTTTAATGACATACCCTAAGGCGGATATCCTATGATATTATATTAGGGGCCAGTCCTAATAGCTATATCCGAAGTCGAGGTGTATGTACCGACCCTGCGATATACCGACACAAGTAGAGATTGACCGTGCTCAGGTACGACAGTATATAATCTATCGTAAAAAATAATTTAATGAAAGTTTCAGAGAACATTTCATTTTCGAGAACATCATCCCAGGACTTGGAAAGGGTCATACAGGGAACACCATCGCTCAATACACTAGCGATCCCGTATACGGTGTAGTATCATCGTCGATCGACCTTTCGCACTCGTATGTTGCGATCGAATGCCAAGTTATATCACTGAGTCTTTTTAATATTCATATTGATAACTGATGATGCATGATCAAATCATGATACGCCGTGGGCAATCAACCAGTTTGTTTGAGACGCATAAAGAAAAATAGTTTCTTTGTCACTGCCTTCGTCGTCTGGCGCGGATTTCTTTGCCTGGTGGAGGACCACCAACAAAAGTCAGATCGAACTTTGACTGTTCGAGAATGTCCCAGATCTTATTAGGGATTCCGCCCAACGATAATTCAAAAAGGGACATCAAGCACTCCTCTTGGCAGTGTCTGAATGGTCCACGCAGTGTAATCCTTGTCTCTTGGAGTAATTGTATCATCCATGTCTCGAGACTTTTTGCGTCTTTATATACTGGCAGATAATGTCTTGCCTTTGGATCCTCAACCGGGTCCATACTTCTCCAGAAACTGGAGTATCGGTTGTACTATTTTTGCGGCTGATGCTATTTTGAGTGTCCGTGTGACACGCATCTGTCGTGGGACCGCCACGACCCGCATCAAGTATAAGTCTGAGAGAGTGTCATCAGCGACATGTTGTTCCGCTGGTCTCATCAGATAGAAAGCATCTTTCACCCATGCGATGGTTGCTATCGCATCGCCTTCCTTCCATCGCTCATGGACAATCTCAACGTTGCCCGCGTTTGGGTCAGTGTCCGTCCCCTCCTCCTCCTGGTGGACGTCCTTTGATCCATCGACCTCATCGCCTTCCTCGGTTGGTCGTTGATAAGATCATTCCGCGCTCTCCTTAGTGCGCCTCTGTGATCTTCTCCTTCTTTCCGCTATGCTCTCGCGGAGACTTGGACTGAGTCCCCACCGCGCTTATGCGGTCAGTCTTCTCCTTGCTGTCCACCTCACTCTCCTCCTTCTCAGCTATCGGCGCCCGATAAGCATCGTCTTGGTCTATGCCAGCCTCCTTGTGGATGGGCTGCACCTCTTTGAAATCATCCTTCATCCGTTTTTAACGCCTCCTCAACGGATTCATCTTCCAGTAAGAAGGGATCATACTTAATCAGCCTTCTTACATTCACAATTTGCACCTTCCCTTCTACCCCTGATCTTGTAATTCAGAGTCCCGTCTGTTCCATAATCTGATAAGGTCCTTTCCAGTGAGTGAACAGCTTAGAGCTGACTCCCTTCGGACTTGAGGATGATACAATAGTACAATATCCCCGACCTGGAACTTGATCTGATCCAAGTGCGCTTGTCGCACCCCTTCAGCATCAGTCTTTCGGCGCTCCGCCTCTCTATGCGCCCTGACTATTTGTTCCGCTCCATCTTCACTCTAAGTCTCATCCCAAACAACTCATCCGCATCCGCCCAAGTGTCTTTTGGGTGAAGGAGCGAAGTCGGGATATCAGGCTCACGCCCATATACTAACTGATATGGCGAGATTGAGCTCTTCGAGCCTCCTAACGCCGTAGAGGGTAGACAGTTCATTGCAACGCAAATGATGGTGCTGCCTCGACCCATTGCTCTTTGATTCTCCTTCTTCGTGCAATACATCTTTAGTGAGGCTTTGAGGGGTCTGTGTAACCCGCTCGATTTTCCCATTTGCTCGCGGGTTATAGGCAGTAAATATTGCCATTTCATCCCTAAAATTTAGATAGTTTGTCGATGACCTCGCTTATTAAAGTCCGAGCCTCGATCAGAACATATCTTCTTGGTACTCCGATCTGTGAGATGATCCTATCGATCAGCGCCTCGGCCGTCGTCTTGCCGGTAACGTCTTTGACAGGGATGATCCACACATAGTTGGTGGCTCTGTCAATAGCCGTAAGGAGGTATTTGTAACCATTCTTCGATTCTGGAAAGGTCCCACATGATCAATGTGTATAAACTCAAACATCCCGCATGAAGAGGAAATTCGCCCGATCAGGCCGAATTTGCCTTTCAGTGGTGTTTTGTTTATCTTGCACGGGATGCATGCATCCACCGCCTGATCTATCTCTCCTTCATCTTCTTCCACCAGAATCGCCTCGCTACGAACATGTGAGTTCGTTGTCGACCCGGATGCGCCAAAAGTGGGCAATCGTGGGCTGCGACAAATATAAATCGTCTCAGACTCTCCGGTACCCAAAGGGTCCATTTGTCCGGCTGTGACGCATAGCGACCGTGAGGCCCTTGTACCACAGTAAGACCATCTCTCCATCCCATCTCCTTCATCTGATCTTTGATCGCTTTCGTCATCCGTAGCTCATCCGGGTTCTGATATAACTGTATCAGTTCTTTAAACTCCGGATCTTGAGCCTGTTGTTGCCTCCATGCGGTAGGCGAGGCTATATGGATAGTACCATCTTCTAGCCGTACCCCGATTCTTTCCGGGTCATCGTCTAGGTCACTTCTCCGCTCTTGAGGAGGCTCCGCATAAACTTCCTGCGTCTCCTCTTCCTCTCTTATGTTCGCCTTCGCATTCTCATATACCTCATAGGACCACTCAGCGTCCTCCTGGGTATGTAGCTCACAACATATCCCGTGATCCGGGCCTTGTGGACTGTACCGTAGACCTGTGCGGTCATATCGGACTCCACTCGCCATCTCCATCGCCTCAATGTGGCTGACCTCATACACCTTGTCAGTGGACAAGTCTTCCATCTCCACCGTGGACACCAACGCCGATACTTCTGAGTTAAACTCTAGCCTAGAGAGGCTATCAGCGACCACATTTCGCTTTCCCGGTAGATGGACCATTGTAAAATCGAAACAAGACAAGAACGCTTGCCACCGCGCCAGCCGTCCCGTCTGTTCATGATTCATCAACCATAACAGGTTATGATGATCAGTTCTGACAGTAAATTGAGGTCCTCCCCACAAATACTCTCTGAGCCTCTTGAGGGCCCATACACCGCCAACGCCTCTCTTTGCCTTGTGCAATAGTTTCTCTCCGCCGCACACAACTTCCTACTAATAAACATGATTGGGCGTAATTTCTTCTCCTCATCCTCTTGTTGTAATACAGCCCCAATCGCAAACTTAGATGCGTCTGTATCGACTACGAATTGTTTCGTAAAGTCGGGCATCGTTAACACCAGTCCTCCGTCTTTCGGGTCTTTGTAAATGAGATCTTTGAGCGCATGAAACGCTTGCAAAGCCTCTTCGTCCCACTTCTCAAAGTCTCCAAAATCTATCATTTTCTCCACTTAGCCCGTGTTGCACCCCAATCGGGTATAAACTGGCTATAGTATTGCGCCATCGCAAGGAATGAGTGCAATTCAGTGCGGTTCTTCGGTATCGGTCGATTCATAATCTCCTCCCTCTTCTCTTTGGATATCGAGACTCGATTATGGGAGATCTCGTACCCTAAGTATGTCACACTCGTCTTGGCAAGTTGACACTTCTTTAGATTGCACTTCAGGCCAAAAGCTCCGATGCGCCTGAATATATCGGACAAATGATCGATATGCTCCTCCATTGTGTTAGAGTATACGATAATGTCATCGATATAGCAAAATGCATATTCTCCCGCCTTCTGTCCCCGCCTTCTCATAAAGCCACCGTCAGACAAATCATCGTACTGACTGCTCAACATCTTCTGCAT
>WBZZ01005086.1:25000-74360 GCA_019918135.1 Paulinella micropora
ATAATAATAATAATAATAATAATAATAATAATAATAATAATAATAATAATGATAATAATAATATACTTCCTCTAAGGCATACTGATGCAGCTGATGGCACGATCCGTTTCCGGACATGAGCCTCCAAGCCCTTGTTCGAGGTGCTCCATCCCCACCTAGTCAGTCTCTCGACTGATTATAGGGGCCGCCGATGGAACTCCTGAGGGCAAGACTACACTAAGCCGAGGTTATTCCGCAGTCCCAACAACCTCTTGCAAAACGTTGCAGTATGTGCAAGTGCGTACACCAAGCATGGTTGCTAGAACTACCTCAAAACCCCACCCATAACAATTTGGTATCCGCTGGGTCCACTGGCTATCAACCGGCATAGCGGAATTAAAGATCTTCGACAGGCGCCCAACGACCCTCCTCCCCAGCATCATCCACCAAATGGTTTTGAGTTGGCATCACAGTTTAACGCCGTAAGGCCATGGGGCTGGAGCTCTGATAAACAAGTGTGACTAAGTTTTTATCATCAGGTGTTACACTCAAATACATCACAGTCAAATAATAATAATAATAATAATAATAATAATAATAATAATAATAATAATAATAATAATAAATAATAATAATAATAATAATAATAATAATAATAATAATAATAATAATAATAATAATAATAATAATAATAATAATAATAATAATAATAATAATATAATACTAGAATAATAATAATAATAATAATAATAATAATCATAATAATAATAATAATAATCATAATAATAATAATAATAATAATGATAATAATAATAATAATAATAATAATAATAATAATAATAATAATAATAATATACTTCCTCTAAGGCATACTGATGCAGGTGATTGCACGATCCGTTTCCGGACATGAGCCTTCATGCCCTTGTTCGAGGTGCTCCATCCCCACCTAGTCAGTCTCTCGACTGATTATAGGGGCCACCGATGGAACTCCTGAGGGCAAGACTACACTAAGCCGAGGTTATTCCGCAGTCCCAACAACCTCTTGCAAAACGTTGCCGCATGTGCAAGTGCGTACACCAAGCATGGTTGCTAGGACTACCTCAAAACCCCACCCATAACAATTTGGTATCCGCTGGGTCCACGGGCTATCAACCGGCATAGCGGAGTTTAAGATCTTCGACCGTGGAAGGCGCCCAACGACCCTCCTCCCCAGCATCATCCACCAAATGGTTTTGAGTTGGCATCACAGTTTAGCGCCGTAAGGCCATTGGGCTGAATAATAATAATAATAATAATAATAATAATAATAATAATAATAATAATAATAATAATAATAATAATAATAATAATAATAATAATAATAATAATACTATATCTGAGGCGTACTGATGCAGCTAATGGCATATCCTCAACGGACATAAGCCTCCAATACCCTTGTTCGAGGTCCTCCACCCCCCCGTGTCAGTCTCTCGCCTGATGATCGGGGCCACCGATGGAGCTCCTGAGGGCAAGACTGCACTAAGCCGAGGTTATTCCGCAGTCCCAGCAACCTCTTGCAAGACGTCACCGAATGTGCAAGTGCATACACCAAGCGCGGTTGCTAGAGCTGCCTCGAAACCCCACCCATAACAATCTGGTGTCTGCTGGGTCCTGGGCTATCAACCAGCATATGCGGAGTTTAAGATATTTTACGCGCGCAACGACCCTCCTCCCCAGCATCTACCACCAAAGGGTTATGAGTTGGCGTCACAGTTTAACGCCTTGAGGCAATAATAATAATAATAATAATAATAATAATAATAATAATAATAATAATAATAATAATAATAATAATAGTGTATCTCCTGCCAATTGCTGAGCCAAAAGGCCATGTGCATCCAGTCCTCCATTCCATAAGGAAAGTCTCCACACCAATCGGTGGAATAAAGGAAGTGACGGCATAGAACATTACTCTAGGAGAATAATAATAATAATAATAATAATAATAATAATAATAATAATAATATTAATACTTGAATAATAATAATAATACTTGAATAATAATAATAATAATAATAATAATAATAATAATAATAATAATAATAATAATAATAATAATAATAATAATAATAATAATAGTGCTTCTCTGTCAATGGCTGATGCATTTCTGCACATGCGCCTCCATCGTCTCACCCGTGAGGGGAGTACGAAGAATTGACGATAAGCTCTAATGACACCCCCGCAAGGGCAGTTCCAACACTTCCAGACGGGCCGGTATGTTCAATGAAAATACTGGTCCAGACGGATCGGTATGTTCAATGAAAATACTGGTGGCACCGACGGGAATCGAACTGGCGACAGGGCCCAGATGGTAGAACTTGACCACTGGGCTATCACGGTGTCCATAATAATAATAATAATAATAATAATAATAATAATAATAATAATAATAATAATAATAATAATAGTGCTTCTCTGTCAATGGCTGATGCAAATCTGCACATGCGCCTCCATCGTCTCACCCGTGAGGGGAGTACGAAGAATTGACGATAGGCTCTAATGACACCCCCGCAAGGGCAGTTCCAACACTTCCAGAAATAATAATAATAATAATAATAATAATAATAATAATAATACTTGAATAATAAAAATAATAATAATAATAATAATAATAATAATAATAATAATAATAATAATAATAATAATAATAATAATAGGCTTCCTCAGACTATAGCATCAGATCCAGATCCTGGACATGTGCCTCTAATAATAATAATAATAATAATAATAATAATAATAATAATAATAATAATAATAATAATAATAATAATAATAATAATAATAATAATACTATATCTGAGGCGTACTGATGCAGCTAATGGCATATCCTCAACGGACATAAGCCTCCAATACCCTTGTTCGAGGTCCTCCACCCCCCCGTGTCAGTCTCTCGCCTGATGATCGGGGCCACCGATGGAGCTCCTGAGGGCAAGACTGCACTAAGCCGAGGTTATTCCGCAGTCCCAGCAACCTCTTGCAAGACGTCACCGAATGTGCAAGTGCATACACCAAGCGCGGTTGCTAGAGCTGCCTCGAAACCCCACCCATAACAATCTGGTGTCTGCTGGGTCCTGGGCTATCAACCAGCATATGCGGAGTTTAAGATCTTTTACGCGCGCAACGACCCTCCTCCCCAGCATCTACCACCAAAGGGTTATGAGTTGGCGTCACAGTTTAACGCCTTGAGGCCATTGGGCTGGAACTCTGTTTAGCAAGTGTGACTAGGTTTTTTCATCGGGAAATAATAATAATAATAATAATAATAATAATAATAGTAATAGTAATAATAATAATAATAATAATAATAATAATAATAAAGTACTATCCCCAACGATAGCTCAATGGAAGAGTAAGTCGGTAATATAACCAAACACAGTCCTTAAAAAAGAGAATGATGTCTCGTTATATTAGCTCAGTGACGCAAAAACAAAAAGCCGCCAAAAGACCAGGATCAAATTGGCATTTCAGACGTGTCCGGCCAGACGAAATCTATAAATAGGTTTTTTTACCGGATAATTCGGGGGGTGATGTCCACAGTACCCCCTCGTAGTTTTTTATGGCGGAACTTCGTTTCCGACATAATACGCTTTGAACTGATTTCTTTTCTGACTAAGATTCGTTTAGAGTTATGTATGAAGATACATCAACCCACGAATTAGCCGTTATAAAACAACAATGATACTTGCCCCGGTACCAATCGTATATATACTCTAGCACATTCAGTATCTATATTAAAATCTTCCTCTTTCTTCTGTCGATAAGATATTTGTGCAGTATGTCCAAGTATAATGTTTTATGGTTGAGTAATAATGTAATGTCGCCATTTCCATATATATGTAATAACCGGTCGTTGGTTTCCATAAATACATTTACTTTTTGTGAAGACATACCCTTGTATAAATCGGTATCATTTAATATAGTGTCAGGTGATCAAGTCTGACGACTATATCCGAAGTTGGGTTGAGTGCGCCCTAACCTTGCGATATGCCGATACAAGTAGAGATCGATGGAATCCGGTGTAGCAGTTCATGTTATTAAAATATATCAGTTCTTGATTAGACTGTAGAGTCTTTAATGAGATCATCATTCTGGTACTAATGCGGGTCGTATCCAGGAAACACCATCGCTCACTCAAATAGCGATCCCGTAACGGTGCTGTTTCGTGGCCGTCTCGTCTGTCTCTGCCGAAGCAAAAGAATAGAATGCTTATTTTTTGTCAGCTGTGTCTTGTTAATCTCTAGAAGAATGAATGCTGTAGTAGCTTTAATATCTAAGTAAGGTTGTCGGGACGATATTGGATCAATGCTATGTTCGCAATCGATCAGGTCCACAATACTTCTAGAAAAAAAAATACTTACTATAGACGCCGTTTACGCGCGCGGACTCCTTTACCTGGTAGAGGACCTCCAACCAAAGTTAAGTCTAAGGTAGACTGTTCGAGGACGTCCCAAATTTTGTGAGGGATTGCGCCTTGTGCCAAGTCAAAAGGAATGTCCAGCACCCCTCGTGGTAGTGCTTGTATGGTCCACGCGGTATGATCTTTATCTGTGGGAGATATGGTATCATCCCATGTCTCACGTTTCTTGGCGTCTTTATATACTGGAAGGTATTGTCTTACTTTAGGATCTTCCACTGGATCCAGACTCCTCCAGAAATGTAAAACTGGTTGTATTATTTGTGCCGCAGTCGAAATTCGATTCGATCGCGTATGGCGTTTGTGAGGTACTGCCATGACTCTCATGAGATATAAATCTGAGAGCGTGTCATCTGCTACGTGTTGAGCCGCAGGCCTCACCAAGTAAAAAGCGTCTTTGGCCCATGAAATATGTCCAATCGCATCTCCTTCTTTCCAACTGGGGTGAACGAGAGTGTCATTGCCCGCGCGAGGGTCTTGATCTCTGTCATCGCTCCCCTCTTGATGGACTCCTTGCGAACGTGCCGTCCTTATCGCCTTTCTCGGTCGGTCGTAGATAAGGTCATTTTGCGCTCTCCTTATTTGCGCCTCCGTGAACTTTCCTTCCGGCACGTTCGACTCCATCCTTTTGCGGGTCTGAGTCCCTGCCGCACTTTTGCGGTCGGTGGCCCGCTTGCTCTCCAGCTCATCCTCCTCCTTCTCCGCAATTGGTGCCCTGTAGGCATCCCGTTCCGAGACATCCTCCTGACGGATTGGTGGGACCTCTTTAAAGTCAGCCTCCATCCGTTTGAGTGCTTGATCAACGGACTCATCTTCAAGTAGGAAGGGATCATACTTAATCAGCCTTCGTACATTGACTATTTGAACTTTTCCTCTGCCCCTGATTTTATAATTCAAAGGCCCCATCTGTTCCATGATCTGGTATGGTCCTTTCCAGTGGATGAACAGTTTCGAGCTGACTCCCTGAGGAACCTGAGGATGATACAGTAGTACAATATCCCCGACCTCAAATCTGACTTGATCCAGGTGTGCCTGCCTGACACCTTCAGCATCAGTCTTCCTGCGCTCCGCCTCCCTATGCGCCTGTACTATTTGCTCCGCCTCCATCTTCGCCCGAAGTCTCACCCCAAACAGCTCATCCTGATCTGCCCATGAATCTTTTGGGTGCAGCAGTGAGGCTGGGATGGCGGGCTCACGCCCATATACCAATTGGTATGGCGAGACGGAACCTTTTGAACCACCTAACGCTGTAGAGGGTAGGCAATTCATAGCAAAGGCAAACGAGGATGCTGCCTCCATCCATGCCTTTTGGTTCTCCTTCTTCATACAATACATCTTCAGCGCGGCCTTGAGGGGTCTATGCACCCGCTCTATCTTGCCGTTCGCTCTGGGGTTATAGGCGGTGACATATTGCCATTTCATGCCGTAATATGCAGATAGCTTGTCGATGACTTCATTATAAAGTCAGAGCCTCGATCTGAGCATATTTTTCTCGGCACCCCAATCTGTGAGATGATCCTGTCAATCAACGCCTTGGCTGTTGTTTCGCCCGTAACGTCTTTGACTGGGACCACCCATACATAGTTGGTGGCTCTGTCTATGACCGTTAGAAGGTATCTGTAACCTTCCGTCGTGACCGGGAAAGGTCCTACATGATCAGTGTGTAAGAACTCGAACATTCCTAAGTGTAAAGGAAAAGTCCCGATCAGGCCAAAATTCGCCTTCAATGGTGTTTTGGATGTCTTGCATGGGATGCATGCATTGACCTGTTCATCAATATTCTCCTTCATCTTCTTCCACCAGAATCGTCTCGAAATGAACATATGCGTTCTTTGTCGGCCCGGGTGCGCCAGTAGTGGGCAGTTATGAGCAGCGACAAAAATGATGTGTCTGAGTTTCTCAGGAACCCAGAGAGTCCATTTGTCTGGTTGTGATGCATAGCGCCCGTGTTGGCCTTTGTACCACAAGAGACCGTCTCTCCACCCCATCTCCTTCTGTTGCTCCTTAATCTCCTTCTTCATTTTCAGCTCGTTCGGGTTCTTGTATAGCTGTATTAGCTCTTTGAACTCCGGATCGAGAGCCTGTTGCTGTCTCCATGCAGTGGGTGAGGCTATGTGGATAGTCCCATCCTCTAGCTGCACTCCTATCCTCTCAGGGTTTTCGTCTAACTCCTCCTTGTTCTCCTGCGGGGGTTCCGCATATGCTTCTTGCTTAATCTCTTCTTGTTTTATCTCCGCCTTCATATTCTCATATGCTTCATAGGACCACTCAGCATCCTCGAGGACATGTGCTGTACAACATATCCCATGATCCGGACCTTGCGGGCTATGACGTAGACCCGATCGGTTATATCGGACCCCTCTCGCCATCTGCATCGACTCGATATGATGCACTTCGCATGTGCAGTCTGGGGATAGATCCTCCATTTCTGCTGATGATACGAGAGCTGCCACTTCTGAGTGATACGAGAACTGCCACTTCTGAGTGAAACTCTAGCCTGGAGAGGCTGTCAGCGACAACATTTCGCTTGCCGGGTAGATGGACCATTGTAAAATTGAAACCTGACAAGAATGCCTGCCATCTCGCTAGACGGCCAGTTTGTTCATGATTCATCAGCCATAGTAAATTCTGGTGATCAGTCCTTACTATAAACTGAGGTCCACCCCATAAATACTCTTTCAACCGTTTGAGGGCCCAGACCACCGCCAGTGCCTCTCTCTGTCTCGTACAATAGTTTCGCTCCGCCGAGCACAACTTTCTACTTATAAACATGATCGGGCGCAACTTTTTCTCCTCATCTTCCTGTTGTAAGACTGCGCCGATTGCGAACTTTGATGCGTCTGTGTCGACTACGAATTGCTTCGAAAAGTCGGGCATCATCAGCACGAGTCCGCCATCCTTCGGATCTTTGTAGATGAGATCTTTGAGCGTGTTGTACGCTTCTAAGGCTTCATCATCCCACTTCTCAAAATCACCGAAGTCGATCATTCTCTCCAACTTAGCCCGAGTTGCACCCCAATTGGGTATGAACTGGCTGTAATATTGCGCCATCGCAAGAAATGAGTGCAGCTCTGTGCGATTCTTCGGCCTCTGCCGGCTCATGATCTCCTCCCTCTTCTCTTGGATATCGAGACTCTATTGTAAAAGATTTCGTACCCCAAATATGTCACGCTTGTCTTTGCGAGTTGACATTTCTTCAAATTACATTTCAGGCCAAATAGTTTGATACGCCTGAAAATGTCTGTTAGATGGTCGATGTGCTCTTCCATCGTATTGGAGTACACGATAATGTCATCGATGTAACAAAATGCGTACTCTCCCGCCTTCTGTCCTCTTCTCCTCATGAAACCTCCCTCTGTCTGGTCATCATATTTGCTACTCAGCATGCTTTGCATCGCTTTCTGAAAGAGTCCCGGGGCCTGTTTGAGTCCCATCGGAAGTACTTTCCACTGATATATCTCCATTCCTACTACAAATGCAGTCAGCCATCTGATCTTTTCATCCAGTGGAATTTGCCAGAAGCCATTCTTCAGATCAATGACTGAGTATAGCTTGGCGTTCCGCAATACTTGCCTTCCTTCTTCAAGAGTAGGTAATGGATTTCGTTCCTCCTCTAAAATTTTATTGACGCGGGCATAGTTAACCGTTAAGCGCCATTCTCCTCCCGGTTTAGGCACCAGTCTCGGTTGGGAAACTATTGGAGATGTCGATCTCTCAATGAAATCCTCATCGAGTAACTGCCGTGCTTGTTCTTCTGCGATCTTTGCTTCATGTATACTCAGATTTGCCCGTCGTGGCGCCGGGGAAGGCTGAGCACCTGGTATTTTACAAATAACCCCAGTGAAGTCTTCCGGCTTGACACCTCCCGCTTGAGGGGGGTCAAAAATCATTTTGTTCGCCTTCAATCTCTCTTTCAAAACCTCTTTCTCCTTCTCCGTACCTGCTCCTCCTGCCAATTTCTCGTCTATCGCCGCCTTAAACTCCTCCTCTGACATTCTCTTTTGATGCTTGAGGGGTGCTCTGTCCTCCTCCAAGCCCAACTCTTCTTCTGATATATTGTCCATTCCCGTTTTTTCATATGTGGCAGTGTCTGGTTCGTCGTCCTCCGCCAGACCTACCAACATATCTATTAATCTCGCATATTGCAACGGAGCTTTTCGGGTGTAGAAACCATCGAAGCATGTGAATGCTTGAGGAATCAATTTCAACTTGTCCTGGTCTCTGAGCTTCCGCTTGTATGCACTGCTCTGCTCACGAGTCCCGAGACGACAAGCCACCACTAAGTGTTGCTTCCGTGAGGGCACCGGTATCGGATGATCAATAAGCCGGTCTCTCCTGCGCCCATATCGCCTTCTCATTGTACGGGAGTATGACCGTATATGGTTTATTATTTTCAAAAAGAGTGCGCAGGCACTTTTTCACTTCTGTCAGTGAGCGCGGCCACGTAGGCTCGTCACCCCAGAATTCGGTAATAAAGCTTTTAATATCTTCTGCCGGGATATCAGGGAGTCGTCCCCTTCTCCTCGGTATAAACTCCTGTCTGTCCTTCTCTTCCACCTTTACGTGAAAGCAATACCCGTTGGTAATATATACATCGGCCCCTGCTCCTTCTTCAAATCTCGCCAACGATGGGCACCTTTTCCCCATGCATATAATCTCCTCTTTCCTCTTTTCAATGAGATCGTCTATCGACTTTTTATCCCATTGTGTGTAGAGACTGTAGCCGTATAGACCTCCGCCTCTCTCTTGTCTGACAGGTTTGAACCATCTTTAGACACCGCGTCCGTTGGCATATATGCCTCATATGCGTGTGTAATGGCCACCTGTTTCCCTTCCGATGCTACCCCTAGGTGTAGGGCCTCATATGAGTCAATAGCATGGAGAGACTGAGTCGACAGTATATTCTTCTCCTGGCTCTACGCCGTATATGACTCTTTTGGCGGCGCAATCAATCACTACGTTCATTGTCGCCAGTTGGTCGTACGACAAAAGAACAGATCCGTGGTATTCGGGGACAACGTAAAAGTCCACTCGATATACTCGTCCGGATTTCAATTTAAAATTTAAAGTGATGATGCCCGTTATATCCGTCCGACCACTAACTCCTTTCAAGGTGCCAGATGATTTTTTCATATTAGTTTCTAACCACTCATGGTGTTTCGTAGTAAATTTCTGGCCGACAATATTAATATTCGCCATAGTATCATTACCAACGTTTATAAAGGTATTTAATGTTTCACAAAAAAGGTTCGTATAGCATAAAGCGTCTGGCCGGTGACTTTTTAAGGCCAATACAAGGAGCTTGTGTTCTAAAATCTGTATCCTTTTCTCGAGGTTCGCCTCCTCCTCCCTTTCCGCCGTTTTTGTAATGTCTTTTTGGGTATTGTTCACAGGCGAAGGATGATTGTCCTTGCTTTCTCTGTTTGAGACCGTGAGGAGAGGTTGATGTCCTCCAACCTCCTTGTCTATTGTCTGTCTCGGCAAGTTGATAAGATTAACTGCCGGTTCTATTCTTACTTTCTTCGGCTGTGGCTGCGACAGGCCCGCCTGCTTTCTCTTTGCCAGCGCTTTACTCGCCTGCCTATTAGCAGCATGCACTGTTTGTTGTCGTGATGGGTGTACTGGTATTGTACTACCTTTGAGTTGGTCTGTGGCCTGCTGTGGGCTCTTAGACTCACTGGTACCCTTGGTTGGGACCTGCACAACGGTGTATCGTGCAATGCATGTTGTTCTGTTTTCTCCCTCCTTCTCTAGTCATTGGACTACCTCAAATCTGTTACCTGAGTCGGCATCAGTGTCGGTAGTGGTTGCGCCTGATGTCGCATAGGCCTGTGGTGCTGAGGAAATCGAGCTTGAGCTCGAGCCGTCTGCCCAGCCCCCATCTCTGTGGTACGGGCGCTCTGCGCTGCCGTATCCTCCTCTACCTTGAAATACACCTCTTCCTCCTCCTCTTCTCACAAATCCTCTCTCTACCCCGCGAGTGTATGTGCCTCGTGCGAAAGGGGCTCCTCCTCCTCGATTGATTCCTCTCCCTCCTCCTCTTCCTCGTGTTCCACCTCTTCCTCTACTTGCGGCTTCTATGGCTGCCTTCTGATCATCTCTAGCGAAAAGAGAATTGATCGCGTCAGCTAGTTCGTGGTCATGGTCCGCGACATCCTGTAATTTCCACCCCTGATCCTTGCGCAGTCGGCGCAGAACGGCGACGGTGTTGGTTTCGTCCGACCGTACGTTCTTGAGGAGTGTGTTTCGGATGCGGGTGTCCTCGACATCGTGGTTGTACGGGCATTTCTTATTTGTGTGTTTGAAGCATTGTGCCCGTGCCCACCAACGAATACAAGGTGTGTTAGCTTCACGACTGTTCTCTCTTGGTCGCTTTCCTGGAGATCGTTGCGTATGTGCGGCTTGCGTTTGAGCAGAAGCCGATGCAGAACCGATCAAGGATGCTGTCTGGCTGTCGAGCCTCTGACAAGCGTTCATCACTTCGGTCCACAACATTTTTGGGCTCACGGCCTTAGTCGTGGCCTCAAAGACGCTCATCTCCAAAAAGTTCAAGTGCTTTACCTTGTCGAAGGTTTTGCAGTCTTGCATGAGCAGTGTGAGCTTATTTTTGTTGTAGACGTGCAAAGCACTGAGGAAATATAGGAATATGGCTTTGTGGTTATAAAAGAGAGTGTACTGGGTGCCCACATTTGTTAAGACAGATGCAAGCTGAGTGACAGACTGCAACTGCTCCGATACTAAGTCGAAAATTTCAAACCCAATCAATGTGCCAGTGCACAAGTGTTGGTATCCACTTGCCTTAAAGTATCGAATGAGGGCAGCAATGGCCAGAGTACAACTCATCTCTGCATGTCCACCTTTCCTTGCTAGCTCCTCCTCTCCTCTGTACTTCTCGTAAGTTATACGATCAAAACCAGCTCCAAGGAGGGATCGATCACAGAGATGTTCTAGGACTTCATACTCCTGCTCCACCTCACACTGGTTTTGCTGGAAGCATCTGTCCATCTCATTGAGCTTAGTCATGAGGGTCTTCTCTGTGTCAGCCTCATTGGCAGTGATAGCATAGAGCTTAAGGCCCCCTCCCCCAATTTTGATTTTAGCTAGGGCTGCCTGCAGGGCCTGCTTTTTCTTCTGGGAGTCAGTCAAGTTAATTACTGTCCCTCCCCCTTGGGGTCCTCCTCCTGAGGGTCCTCCTCCTGCTTTCTTGGGAGCTGGGTTAGATGTGGTAGGTGGAGCCGTTGGCTGTGGAGCCACCCGTGCTACTGCCATTGCCACAGCTATCTTCTCCTTCTGCTCCTTCTCCTCTTTCTGTCTCGTCTCTTCTTCTTTCACCTGTCGTGCTAGATGAGTCACGAACTGTGCAAGCCCTGTGGCACTAGAGAGGAAGTGTGCCTTTTCTCTCATGGAAGACTTATCAGCTCTGTTATTATTTGGGATTGTTGTGAGAGGGCCTTTAATGAGAGTGTGATTCTTCGTGTGGGCCCATTGTTTCCATGTTGGTTTTTGCTCCTTCCCCTCAAAGAGGCCCTTATGGAGTTGTGTGAGGCGTTCAAGCACCTGACAAGACTGGTCAACCTCCTCGTAAACAGGATGTTGCCTTGTGTTGTCTTTCAGTGCTTTGTACATTTCGTTGTAAGCCCGTGTGAAGGCAGTTTCAAAAGCCTCAAGGGCAAACTCAATGCCACTTTGGTTTCTACCTTGGAACTTTCTTTCTAGATTCTTGATATCAGTGGGGACACCACAGACAGACAGCCATGCTGCAGTTGTGCGTTTATTTTTCCACTGAATGTTTGTGCGTTCATAAAATTCCGCAACGAGCACAGCAGCGTAGAGTGTTGCAGATATGTCGTATATGTCGCACAGTGTAAGAGTGTCGCCATACTTGATATCCTACAATGGCACTCTTTCGTGCTCAAACCTCACTTTGTTGAAGAGAGGCTTCGCAAGGCAGGGAATTTCGATCAGGAGGTTGCTTTGACCTTGTCCTGGTCTATTCCTTTTCTCGTAAGGAATGTAGATGTGTGTTTTATAACAGGTTGGGTAGTTAAGGAAGAAGGACTCTTCATCATCATATGTAGCCAACTGTTCCCATGTATTTGGGATATTCTGGCCAACATCCTCCATCTCTCTCTCTGCCTCTGTCAATGGAGATCCTCCAGTCTGACCTGCACTCGCTTCTTGTGCATTACCCCCCCCCCCCCCCCCCTGTCGACTCTACATCGGCTGTATACGTATACTCCTCTCTCTGTGCCCTTCGAGAAGAAAATTCTGAAGGAAATTGAAGAAGGAAAGTCAACTCCCCTCACTACGGACCTCTCTTGGACGCAACCAACGCAGTTTCGAGAAGATCTGTTCACCGACTACTCTGGTGAATATCGAAATGTTCTACTCAAAGCAGTAAAAGACAAGCAAACTAATTTGTTTCATTTACCAATGGTACCGACCTGCCCTCAAGCTGATGTGTAACCCCAACATGACAGCACACGACATCTACCAGGATTACCTGGGACCTACAGGCTCTGCAGCTCAGCACGAAGCTCTCTGGCATCAATTGGGTACCATCATTCCTTTAGAGGAATTTGTTAACCATTTGCCTGTTTCGACTTCGATCCCTGGGCCTCTCCATCTCTATCCCCCCTCTCTTCTGAGTACTGAGTCTCCTGCTCCTCTCCTCCCTCACTAGGACCATAATCAGTTGGTGTCACACCAGCCTGCTCATTCTCGTCTTCCATCTTATGTTATGAGAGTCACGTCTGCTTTTTTTTCTTCTTTTTTTTCCTCTGTTATTCTTATCACTCTATGCAACCTTCTTCTCCTTCTTCCTTTTCTCTGTTGAAATAGTTATGGGGCGTCAGGCCCTACACAGAGATAACGATAGTTTGGTCAAAAGAGCTGTTTTGTAGAAGTCAGTCTGTCGTCGGACAGTGCTTCGACATTTGTCTTGCTCTTGTGTGAGAGATGCCAGTGTAATCTCCTCTGGTTTCTGCAGAGAAAATGCAAGGAAAATGGTTCAGAACAGAGAGTGGGAGTGCTTTGCTCGTTTCTCCTCCGTCTGTGTGTTTGTCTGATGTTATTTTCGCACTTATCCTACTTGGCTTTATGCAAGCAGCAAGAGGGAGTGGAGTAGGTGTGGTCTGGTGTCTTGTAGAAGAGCACACAGAAGCCAAATGTGCACAAGGGCTAAAGGTTATGCCAGCTTGTGACAAATTGATCGCTTGTTTGTAAGTTTTTTTTTGTTTGAGGATGAATAGGAGTGTTTGTTTTCGTCTGATGTCTGTGCGACAGATCAGCGAAAAATAAATTTGTGCTTATCTGATGTCTGTACGACAGATCAGAAAAGAAATCAGCCTTTAGCTATGGACTCCAAATGTACTATCCCCAATGATAGCTCAATGGAAGAGTAAGTCGGTAATATAACCAAACACAGTCCTCAAAAAAGAGAATGATGTCTCGTTATATTAGCTCAGTGACGCAAAGACAAAAAGCAGCCAAAAGACCAGGATCAAATTGGCATTTCAGACGTGTCCGGCCAGACGAAATCTATAAATAAGTTTTTTACCGGATAATTCGGGGGGTGATGTCCACAATAATAATAATAATAATAATAATAATAATAATAATAATGATAATAATAATAATAATAATAATAATAATAATAATAATAATAATAATAATAATAATAATAATAATAATAATAATAATAATATAATAATAATAATAATGTAATAATAGTGTATCTCCTGCCAATTGCTGAGCCAAAAGGCCATGTGCATCCAGTCCTCCATTCCATAAGGAAAGTCTCCACACCAATCGGTGGAATAAAGGAAGTGACGGCATAGAACATTACTCTAGGAGCTTTATACCAATCAGCCCATGGAAAGGACCGATGGCCTATGTACTCCCTAAATGTAATAATAATAATAATAATAATAATAATAATAATAATAATAATAATAATAATAATAATAATAATAATATTAACAATAGTAACAACTTTCATTATAATAGTATATATTGACTCTCATCTGTCTGCCGGCCCGCACAATACATAGTGGCAGTGAGTGTCGTCCGGCTTGTCGTTACTTGACTCTTATTATGCTTGGTGTGCCCCTCTCCGTTGAGTGACGAACAAGTGTCAGAGTAGCTGTTGAGAGTCCGGTTACACATCTGTCATGGCCGAGCCCAAGGGCCATGCGCCTCACTGCCTGAGTTGAATTCCTCGACTCACGTGACCCAACAGTCACAGTTTGCACAGTGAATGTTGGGGAGGGAAGAGTGACTCTGTCAGACTGACCATCATGAGTGCCACGGAGTCCCTGAATAGCTACCCGCTCGGCGTGTCATGTGGACATCAACCCCCGAATTAGCCGGTAAAAACTCAAGTTGTTTATAGATTTCCTCTGGCCGGACACGTCTGAAATGCCAATTCAACTTCCGTTCATCCTGGTCTTTTGGCGTTTTTTTGTCTTTGCGTCACTGACTCTGAGTTAATATTATTAATAATACTGATTAATATTGTATAACGAGATATCATTCTCTTTGAGGATTGTGTTTTGGTTATATTACCGACTTACTCTTCCATTCGGAGCTATCGTTGGGGATAGTATTATACTACATTATAGGTGACATTTGGAGTCCCATCCTAAAAGCTGATTCAGTTTTTTCTGATCTGTGACTTGACTCCAACGGTCGCGGCGGCATAGACATCAGACGAGAACAAATTTATTATATAATACTTTCTCTGATCTGTCGCAAAGACATCAGACGAAAACTTCGCCAAGCTCTCCAACTTGTGACACTGATGTTAATATCCGGAGGCTCAAACAAAAAAAAACTTGACTCGTGACTTGCAAAGTTTCAACAAGCAAGGATCATCGGATTTGTCACGAGCTCAGGCTGGCATACTTGAACCTGAAGTTTAGCCCGAAGGCCCTTCAAGTTGTGCACATTTGGCTTTTGGCAGTGTGTTCTTCTAGTACAAGACACCCGCAGAGCGCTATAGCACACCTACTCCACTTCCTCTTGCTGCTTCAATAAAGCCAAGTGACTAGGACCGGTGCGAAATAAACAACAAACAACTTGACACACAGACAGTGGAGAAACGAGCACAGTACTCCTACTCTCCGACATGCTCCGAACTGAACCATTTTCTCGGCATTTTCTCTACCGTTCAGAAATCAGAGGAAATCACGTGCATATCTCTCACTGCCACAAGAGCGAAACAAGTATTGAAGCACTGTCCGACGACAGACTCCATTCTACAAAACAGCTGATAGTCTTTTGGCCGCTCTATCGCTATCTTTGTGTAGGGTCTGACGCCTCATAACTGATACAACAGAGACTCCAAAAGGGAGGAGGAGAAGAAGGTTGAATAGAAAAAAAAAAAAAAAATCAGACAAGACTCTCATAGCACAAGATGGACGACGAAACTCGGAGCAGGGTGATCTAGATGGAACACCAACCAGCGATGGTCCTGAGGGAGAAGAGGAGGAGAGAGGGGAGTACACAGAGGAGAGAAGAGGAGGAGAAGAGGAGGAGAGAGAGGAGTACACAGCAGAAGAAGAGACAGGTAGGGGCGACAAGGAGCGAGGGCAAGTCAGACTGCAGGCTCTCCATTAGCAGCCTTCAGGGTCACAAAGAGGAGGAGGAAGATACTAGCAAGAGTATCCCAGCCACATGGGAGGAGTTGGCATTATATGATGATGAAGATGGCTTCTTCACCACCTACCAAAACTACTATAACACTCACCTCTATATTCCCTATGAGAAGAGGAATAGAACAGGGCAGGGTCAAGAAAACCTCCTGATCGAAATTCCAAATGGCGCAAAGCCTCGCTTTTTCAAAGTGAGGACTGATACAGAAAGGGTGCCACTGCAGAAGATCAAATATGGCGACACTATTACGCAGTGTGACATATACGACATCTCTGCCGCACTGCACGCATAGGTACCCTTAGCTTGGACAAGGAATGACAAGAAATGTTCTTCTTTCTTAAGTACACTGAAACAATCACTTTGAGCATTTCGTTCTCAGCCAATCCTTGCGTCCAAACCTTTCTACTGGCCCATTAGAAAGATCTCATTCAATGCTTTCAAATGAGCAATTTCAGAAACAATGATCAGAACGGACTAAGAACGAAACACGCAAAGTCATTCCTCACTGTACTTGAGGACTCAGAATTCCTCATGCAAGGACAGGAAGACAAGGAAAGAGTAGAAAGTACAAGAAATGCAAGGAAGGTCAAGGAATGCAAGGAAAGGTCTTGAGACGAAACGGAAGAAATGCAAGGAAGGTCAAGGAACGAGAATGAAGGAAAAGGAAGGAAGTACAAATCAGAAACACAGTTCAAGTACAAAAAGAGTAATGTTATCCTCAACATACATACATAACATACATAACATACATGAATAGCATACATAACATGAAGACATAGCATACATACATAGCATATATATATAACATACATACAGAACATACATATATAACATACATACATAACATACTTACATAACATACTTACATAATATACTTACATAATATACTTACATAACATACATATATAACATACATACATAACATACATACATAACATACATAACATACGTACCTAAGATACATACATAACATGCATACATACATACATACATACATACATACATATATACATACATACATACATACATACATGCATACATACATACACACATACGCAAATACATACATACGTACATACATACATACATAGATACATAACATACATACATACATACATACATACATACATACATACATACGTACGTACATACATACATACATACATACATACATACATACATACATACATACATACTTACGTACGTACTTACGTACGTGCATATACATACATGCATGCATGCATGCATATAATCCATACATACATACATACATACATACATACATACATAAATATGTATACACATGCATACATACATACATACATACATACATACATACAGACATACATACGCACGTATATACATGCATACATACATACATATGTACATACATATGTACATACATATGTACATATGCATGTACATATGTATGTACGTATGTGCATACATGCGTTCATACATACGTACATACATACATACATACATACATACATACATACATACATACATACATACATACGTACATACATACATACATACGTACGTACGTACACGTACGTACGTACGTACGTGGGTACATACGAACATAGCAAACATACATAACATACATGCATAACATACATACATAACATACATACATAACATACATAACATACATACATAACATACATACATAACATACATACATAACATACATGCATAACATACATACATAACATACATACATAACATACGTACCTAAGATACAAACATAACATGCATATATACATACATACATACATACATACAAACATACATACATACGTACATACATACATAACATAACATAAAATACATGCATACATACATACATACATACATACATACATACATACATACGTATGTACATACATACATACATACATAACATAACATAAAATACATACCTAAGATACAAACATAACATGCACACATACATACACACATAGATAGATAGATAGATAGATAGATAGATAGATAGATACATACATACATACATACATACACACATACACACACACAAATACATACTTACATACATACATACATACATACATACATACACACACACACACACATACATACACACATACATACATACATACATACATACATACATACATACATACATACATACAGTAGTATAGAGTGCCACTTCGGCACACTTTTTCAATACACGACCCCGCCACACAGAGACACACACCGGCCGGCCCGCACGGGACAAAATGGCAACGGTAATAAAAAGTGGAAACGGTTAATAAATGATACACGTAGCCTTTTTCAACATTTAACACAGTCACAGCTGTTAATTTGCGAAAAAAGAAATATAACGTGTTTTGCGATTTTTCTTGACTTTTTTTGTTGAAGTTTCTGTTAGATAAAACAAAATGACGACTGAATAAATAAAAGGAAAATGAGCCAGTGACCGAAACATTGATGACAGGTATTGTTTGTTTTGCACGAAAACTGCAAAATAGACAAACAGATTTTCTCCTTTGCTGAAAATCATGTTTTTGACAAAGCGAAAAGAATGCCATTTTACCCCTTGCAAAATATATAAAAGTGATATATATGTCCAATAACTTTGATAACTTTGATAATTATTCTGATAATTCTGATAATGAGAGTATAAGACGAGACAGTAATGACTGGATAGAATATTATATGGATAAACAAGAAAGCATAGTAAATAGACATAAAATAACAGTAAGTAATCAAATAGAGTTGATAAATGAAAAAATAAAAGAACTAACTAAGAAAAAAGAAAAGTTTGAAGAGAGAGAGGATGTGATAGACGAAAGATTAGCAGAGATAGAAGAAGAGAAGCAAAAAAAGAAAAATAATGATAAAATGAAAAGAAAGAGAAAGAGAAGAAGAAAGAAGAAAGAAAGAGGAGAGGTTGTTTTATAGCTGGTTGCTAGCTAGGAAGCAACCATTGAGTTTGAGAGAGGAGGAGCATGCGAGGAAGTTAATATGTAATGGAGATAGCTTTGATATGGTTTTGGATAAATATAACAAATACAGAAATAGGGTTGAGGGGTAAAAATAATTGACTATATAAAGTCCTGGGCACGACATTAAATTACCCCTACATAAACACATATTGTCCCTCTGTGTGTTTATGTAGGTGATGCTTCCCAAGAAGAAGAAGGAAGAAGAAGCACCAGCAACTCCTCCTAAGGTAATTTTCTCTCTCTTGTAGTTTGTTTCTAATGTGTGTATTTTATTTAGAAAGAGGATGTGTAATGCCCCCAACAATAGCTCGTAAAAAGGCGGTAATACAACCGAACACAGTCCTCAAGAATGAGAATAATGTCTCGTTGTATTAGCTCAGTGAAGCCAAAAAGGAAAACGGCAACAGACCAGTAATAAAATGGCATCAGGTCCAATCCGGACAAATAATACTGAAAAACAAGCTGGTGCACCTGTCACCAGGAAAAAGTATTTTTTACCGGCTATCCGGGGGGTGATACCTACAGTACCCCCTCCAGATTTTATGAAGGAAATAGCATTTTCGTCATACACCTTCTGATTTCTTTCTGCAAATAGTATGCGCTATGGAGTCATGCCACACAGCGCATCGACCCACGGATAGACGCTAAAAGACGATAAATATATCCTCATACGGCACGTCAAAGCGGATTCTCTAGCATTTCTTGTAAATTTTGAACTCCTTCCACTCAATTTCTTTTTTTTCTTTTTTTTTTCGGCAGTATGTCAAGAATAAACGTACGATTAATGAAAAAATACAAGCAACGTGGTGCTGTAGTACGATTCCCCCTTTGATCTCCTTCTTCTTCTTCTTATCATTATCATTATTATGATTATTATTCACAGGGAGATCGTAAGTACATTGTCTTTTTTTAATGACATACACTTGTATAAGGCGGATATCCTATGATATAGTATTAGGGGGCCAGTCCTAATAGCTATATCCGAAGTCGAGGTGTATGTACCCGACCCTGCGATATACCGACACAAGTAGAGATTGACCGTGCTCAGGTACGACAGTATATAATCTATCGTAAAAAATAATTTAATGAAAGTTTCAGAGAACATTTCATTTTCGAGAACATCATCCCATGACTTGGAAAGGGTCATACCCGGGAACACCATCGCTCAATACACTAGCGATCCCCGTATACGGTGTAGTATCATCGTCGATCGACCTTTCGTACTCGTATGTTGCGATCGAATGCCAAGTTATATCACTGAGTCTTTTTAATATTCATATTGATAACTGATGATGCATGATCAAATCATGATACGCCGTGGGCAATCAATCAGTTTATTTGAGACGCATAAAGAAAAATAGTTTCTTTGTCACTGCCTTCGTCGTCTGGCGCGGATTTCTTTGCCTGGTGGAGGACCACCAACAAAAGTCAGATCGAACTTTGACTGTTCGAGAATGTCCCAGATCTTATTAGGGATTCCGCCCAACGATAATTCAAAAGGGACATCAAGCACTCCTCTTGGCAGTGTCTGAATGGTCCACGCAGTGTAATTCTTGTCTCTGGGAGTAATTGTATCATCCCATGTCTCGAGACTTTTTGCGTCTTTATATACTGGCAGATAATGTCTTGCCTTTGGAACCTCAACCGGGTCCATACTTCTCCAGAACTGGAGTATCGGTTGTACTATCTTTGCGGCTGATGATATTTTGAGTGTCCGTGTGACACGCATCTGTCGTGGGACCGCCACGACCGCATCAAGTATAAGTCTGAGAGAGTGTCATCAGCGACATGTTGTTCCGCTGGTCATCAGATAGAAAGCATCTTTCACCCATGCGATGGTTGCTATCGCATCGCCTTCCTTCCATCGCTCATGGACAATCTCAACGTTGCCCGCGTTTGGGTCAGTGTCCGTCCCCTCCTCCTCCTGGTGGACGTCCTTTGATCCCATCGACCTCATCGCCTTCCTCGGTTGGTTGTTGATAAGATCATTCCGCGCTCTCCTTAGCTGCGCCTCTGTGATCTTCTCCTTCTTTCCGCTATGCTCTCGCGGAGACTTGGACTGAGTCCCCACCGCGCTTATGCGGTCAGTCTTCTCCTTGCTGTCCACCTCACTCTCCTCCTTCTCAGCTATCGGTGCCCGATAAGCATCGTCTTGGTCTATGCCAGCCTCCTTGTGGATGGGCGGCACCTCTTTGAAATCATCTTTCATCAGTTTTAACGCCTCCTCAACGGATTCATCTTCCAGTAAGAAGGGATCATACTTAATCAGCCTTCTTACATTCACAATTTGCACCTTCCCTCTACCCCTGATCTTGTAATTCAGAGGTCCCGTCTGTTCCATAATCTGATAAGGTCCTTTCCAGTGAGTGAACAGCTTAGAGCTGACTCCCTTCGGGACCTGAGAATGGTACAATAGTACAATATCCCCGACCTGGAATTTGATCTGATCCAAGTGCGCTTGTCGCACCCCTTCAGCATCCGTCTTTCGGCGCTCCGCCTCTCTATGCGCCCTGACTATTTTCTCCGCCTCCATCTTCACTCTAAGTCTCATCCTAAACAACTCATCCGCATCCGCCCAAGTGTCTTTTGGGTGAAGGAGCGAAGTCGGGATATCAGGCTCACGCCCATATACTAACTGATATGGCGAGATTGAGCTCTTCGAGCATCCTAACGCCGTAGAGGGTAGACAGTTCATTGCAAACGCAAATGATGGTGCTGCCTCGACCCATGCTCTTTGATTCTCCTTCTTCGTGCAATACATATTTAGCGAGGCTTTGAGGGGTCTGTGTACCCGCTCGATTTTCCCATTTGCTCGCGGGTTATAGGCAGTAACATATTGCCATTTCATCCCGTAATACTTAGATAGTTTGTCGATGACCTCGTTATTAAAGTCCGAGCCTCGATCAGAACATATCTTTCTTGGTACTCCGATCTGTGAGATGACCCTATCGATCAGCGCCTCGGCCGTCGTCTTGCCGGTAACGTCTTTGACAGGGATGATCCACACATAGTTGGTGGCTCTGTCAATAGCCGTAAGGAGGTATTTGTAACCATCCTTCGATTCTGGGAAAGGTCCCACATGATCAATGTGTATAAACTCAAACATCCCCGCATGAAGAGGAAATTCGCCAATCAGGCCGAAATTTGCCTTCAGTGGTGTTTTGTTTATCTTGCACGGGATGCATGCATCCACCGCCTGATCTATCTCCTCCTTCATCTTCTTCCACCAGAATCGCCTCGCTACGAACATGTGAGTTCGTTGTCGATCCGGATGCGCCAAAAGTGGGCAATTGTGGGCTGCGACAAATATAAATCGTCTCAGACTCTCCGGTACCCAAAGGGTCCATTTGTCCGGCTGTGACGCATAGCGACCGTGAAGGCCCTTGTACCACAGTAGACCATCTCTCCATCCCATCTCCTTCATCTGATCTTTGATCGCTTTCGTCATCCGTAGCTCATCCGGGTTCTGATATAACTGTATCAGTTCTTTAAACTCCGGATCTTGAGCCTGTTGTTGCCTCCACGCGGTAGGCGAGGCTATATGGATAGTACCATCTTCTAGCCGTACCCCAATTCTTTCCGGGTCATCGTCTAGGTCACTTCTCCGCTCTTGAGGAGGCTCCGCATAAACTTCCTGCGTCTCCTCTTCCTCTCTTATGTTCGCCTTCGCATTCTCATATACCTCATAGGACCACTCAGCGTCCTCCTGGGTATGTAGCTCACAACATATCCCGTGATCCGGGCCTTGTGGACTGTACCGTAGACCTGTGCGGTCATATCGGACTCCACTCGCCATCTCCATCGCCTCAATGTGGCTGACCTCATACACCTTGTCAGTGGACAAGTCTTCCATCTCCACCGTGGACACCAACGCCGATACTTCTGAGTTAAACTCTAGCCTAGAGAGGCTATCAGCGACCACATTTCGCTTTCCCGGTAGATGGACCATTGTAAAATCGAAACAAGACAAGAACGCTTGCCACCGCGCCAGCCGTCCCGTCTGTTCATGATTCATCAACCATAACAGGTTATGATGATCAGTTCTGACAGTAAATTGAGGTCCTCCCCACAAATACTCTCTGAGCCTCTTGAGGGCCCATACTACCGCCAACGCCTCTCTTTGCCTTGTGCAATAGTTTCTCTCCGCCGCACACAACTTCCTACTAATAAACATGATTGGGCGTAATTTCTTCTCCTCATCCTCTTGTTGTAATACAGCCCCAATCGCAAACTTAGATGCGTCTGTATCGACTACGAATTGTTTCGTAAAGTCGGGCATCGTTAACACCAGTCCTCCGTCTTTCGGGTCTTTGTAAATGAGATCTTTGAGCGCATGAAACGCTTGCAAAGCCTCTTCGCCCCACTTCTCAAAGTCTCCAAAATCTATCATTTTCTCCAACTTAGCCCGTGTTGCACCCCAATCGGGTATAAACTGGCTATAGTATTGCGCCATCGCAAGGAATGAGTGCAATTCAGTGCGGTTCTTCGGTATCGGTCGATTCATAATCTCCTCCCTCTTCTCTTTGGATATCGAGACTCGATTATGGGAGATCTCGTACCCTAAGTATGTCACACTCGCCTTGGCAAGTTGACACTTCTTTAGATTGCACTTCAGGCCAAAAGCTCCGATGCGCCTGAATATATCGGACAAATGATCGATATGCTCCTCTCTTGTGTTAGAGTATACGATAATGTCATCGATATAGCAAAATGCATATTCTCCCGCCTTCTGTCCCCGCCTTCTCATAAAGCCACCGTCAGACAAATCATCGTACTGACTGCTCAACATCTTCTGCATCGCCTTCTGGAAAAGTCCTGGGGCTTGCTTGAGGCCCATCGGAAGCACTTTCCATTGATATATTTCCATACCCACCACAAACGCCGTCAGCCATCTGGACTTTTCCTCCAGTGGTATCTGCCAGAAGCCATTCTTAAGGTCAATGACCGAATAGAATTTTGCATTCCGCAGTACTCTCCTTCCTTCTTCTAATGTAGGGAGAGGATTTCTCTCTTCCTCCAGCACCTTGTTAACACGAGCATAGTTAACTGTCAGGCGCCATTCTCCTCCTGGCTTCGGCACTATTCTCGGTTGACTATTGAGGATGTTGATCTCTCAATAAAGTCCTCATTGAGCAGCTGTCTTGCTAGCTCCTCCGCTATCTTCGCCTCATGTATACTCAAATTCGCCCTTCGTGGTGCCGGTGACGGCTCCGCACCCGGTATTTTGTAAATAACCGCAGTGAAATCTTCAGGCTTGACACCACCTGCATGTGGAGGGTCAAATATTTCCTTGTTCGCCTCTAATTTGGCTTTTAAAAGCTCCTTCTCCGTCTCCGTGCCTACTCCTTCTTCCAATATTTTCCGCGCCGCCTCTTGAAAATCTTCATCAGACATCTGCTTATGTTGCTTGAGGGGTTCTCTGTCCTCCTCCAAGCCTAAGTCCTCTTCCGAGACATCATCTAGGCCCGTCTTTTCATACGTGACCGTGTCCGGCTCATCATCTTTGGGTGTAAAAACCATCAAAGCATGTGAATGCTTGCGGTATCAATTTCAACTTGTCGAGGTCTCTGAGCTTCCGCTTGTATGCACTGCTCTGCTCACGAGTTCCCATACGACAAGCCACCACTAGCTGTTGCTTGCGAGAGGGTACCGGTATAGGATGATCAATAAGCCGGTCCCTTATTTCCTGCGCCCATATCGCCTTCTCATTATATGGCAGGATAATAGTATACGGCTTATTATTTTCGAATAAAGTCCGTAAGCATTTCTTCACTTCAGACAGTGAACGCGGCCACGTGGGCTCGTCACCCCAGAAATCAGTAATAAAACTTTTAATAGTTTCTGGTGGAGTATCCGGGATTCGCCCCGTTCTCCTTGGTACAAACTCCTCCCTTTTTTCTTCTCCTACTTTCGCATGGAAACAGTATCCGTTAGTAATATGGACATCTGTTCCTACTCCTTCCGCGAATCTCGCCAACGACGGGCTTCTTTGTGCGACACATATAATCTCCTCCTTTCGCTTCTCGATTAAGTCATCAATAGACTTTTTGTCCCAATGGCATGTCGGAACTGTGACAGTGCACACTTGGGATTCCCAATTGTCGGTCCAGGACAGTTCATCCGGTCTTACGACATGGGGGTGAACGTACACCTCAAGTGCCTCATGTGCGATGGCCATCTTTTTGTGATCCGTCGCTAGACTCAGCTCATAAGCCTCATAAGAGTCAGTAGCGTTGAAGGGATCAATATCGTTCTTCTCTTCTCTTTTTACTTCATATATCACTCGCCGTGCGGCGCAATCAATCACAGCCCCCATCGTAGCCAATTGGTCATACGATAGTAATATTGACCCGTGGTAACCGGGGACGACATAGAGGTCCATACGGTATACTCGTGCGGATTTCAATTTAAAGGTCAGTGTGATGATTCCCGTGATATCCGTCCGGCTGCTCACTCCTTTGAGAGTGCCCGTTGACTTTTTCATATTTCCGTCCACCCAGTCCCGGTATCGATTAAAAAACTTCCGGCCGACAATATTAATATTCGCCATCGTATCATTACCAACTTGTAATATTGTCTTCAATGTTTCACAATAAAGTTCCGTATAACACAGAGCATCGGGCCTGTGTATATTGGCTGCGAGAACAAGAACTTTACGTTCCAAATTTTGGAGTCTTGTCTCTAAGTTTTTCAACTCCTCCTTCTTCTCCTGCTTCACCTCATTAACATTTTTATTATTCTGCGGTACTGGTGCGTTTACTATTTGAGCGACATTGTCTTGTGGTACTTGAGTACACACATTGTCTTTTTGCTCGCCACCCGCCGCGACCGTGGACATTGAGTCTGTTCGTGGTTGTTTGCTTGGCCGAGGCGATACGTCTGCCATTGGCCTCCTCGCCTCCATCGCAAGTCTCGCCTTCCTATTTGCATCAGTTATCATTGGTAACCGTGCTGTATGAACGGGTATGAGACTACCTTGGGGCTGCAGTCTCTGTGTACCCACATCTTTGTTTTCACATAGAGGAAGCGTTGGCCCAGTCTGCACAACAGCATTAGAAAGCACTGTGACTTTAGGGTTAAACTTCACAGTCTTCTCCTTCCTCTCTTCTTCCCCCTCCAGTCATTCCACCACCTCGAAACGATTACCTTGAGTAGTGTCCGGGTAGGATGACGTATCGGTCTCCGAGGCAGTGTTGTAGGCCTGAGCTCGACCGAAATTCGGGTTGGAGCTTGCCCACGAGCCTCCTCCTCCTCTGGGTGGGGGGGGGGGGGACTGGAGCTCGAACAGCTCTCCCTCCATAAGGGGTATATCCCCGACCTCCTCCTCTTCCTCTCTGAGGGGTTCCCTGCCACCTCGAGGCTCCTCTCCATGTTCCTCGTCCTCGTCCTCCTCCTCCTCGTCGTCCTCCTGCTCCTGCTCCTCCTTCTCGTCTTCTTTGAGAGGCCTTTAAGTTCTTTTGTCTCTCCCTTTCCTCCTTCTTCTCCTTCATCCTCTTCATGTAGGTAATGATTGCCTCTCGTAACTCCTCATCATCACACATATTGGCATACCAACCTTCGTTCACAGCGGCAATCTGAAGCATATTGAAAAGGCCCGGTTCCTTGCCTTCCGTCCTGCTCAGAAAATTTGCACTTGCTGTTGGGTTCTGCCTATCATGATTGAAAGAGCAGTCTCTGTTCTCCATCTGTGCCTTACACTGCAAGCCCGCGAACCACCTCCAACATGCGGTCTTCAGGTCTGGCTCTCTCTGTCTCTTCCAACCGGCAACTCTGTTTGTGTACGTGGCTTGTGCGCCAACAGGTACACCGCCTGCCTGTGCCGTATGTGCCTCCGTGAGCGAGTCCATGTTTGAGCATGCACTCATCACTTCTTGAAACAGTGCTGACGGAGCAACGCTTTGAACCGTATTTTCGAACACGTGTGTCTCGAGGAAGTTCTTGGACTTCACTGAGCTAAACGTCGAGCATTGTTGTATGAGCTGAGTAAGCTTGCTCGGGTTAACTGTGTGTAACGCCGAAAAGAAATAGAGGATGATCGACTTGCGGCCATAGAATAGCCCATAGGAGGAAACTACCTCCGTAAGGGTCGCCGCCAAGCCAACAGCACTCCTCAAACTCATCGCCACTGTCTCAAAGATTTCAAATCCTATGAGAGTACCAGTGCAGAGATGCTGGTATCCATGAGATTGAAAATATGAAATGAGTGTGGCCACCGCCAGTTCACACTGAGCGTCTAGGCCTGTTGCATTGTTTCTCTTAATCTCCTCCTTCTTTCTCAAAAACTTGTACTGTGTCAGATCAAATCCCTCCGAGACTAGAGATTGGTCAAAAACAGTAACAAGGGCCTCGTATTCCTGCGTTTCGTCGCAAGGAAAAGCCTTCATGCAGGCATTGATCTCTTTGAGCTTGCTCAAAAGCGAAGCATCAGAGTCTTTGTCTGAGCTCGTCTTGGCATATAGCATGAGACTTGCCACTCCTCCTTTCTTCCCCTTGAAGGCATTTATGATGTTCTGTCTGTCCTTCTTCTCCGTGCTTGTGACCACCACCGTAGTTGAACCCGAGGGTGCAGGGGCTGGTGGGGCAGGAGCTGGTGGGGTCAAATATGTCGGAGGGTGTGTCTTTGCACCACTCACTTTTGCTTTCATTCTTTCCAGTCTCATCGTCTTCTCGAACTCCTCATTCTCTTTCGCCTTCTTCTTCTCAGATATCACCAGCTTTTGAGCATGAGTGATAAAGGCCACCAATTCAGAAGCAGATCTGAGAAAATTATATTTCTCCACATATTGGTCAACACCTGCTTTGTTGGCGAACGGTGGTGCGTTACTAAGTGATTTAAGGACAGAGTGATCCTTGGTAGGAATCCATCTCTTCCATGCCTCCTTGTGCAGTAACGCACCCATCAACAGTCTGATCTTGGTCAGAACTCTGTCAGTCTTCTCTAACTCATCAATCACAGGATGAGTTTCTCCTGCTGCCTTAATGCTTTTTTCCATCTCTGCCTTCCCCTCCTCCAAGGCCTTTATTTCCATTGTAAAAAATGAAATATGCCACTCGAGTTTTTCGAACCCAGATTGGTCTTCATTTTTGTTACATCGACTGCCTCCTGACCAGTCGCGAGGAATCTGGCCGTTGCTCTTGGGTTTGTGTACTGGAGGTAACCCTCACATCGTGGGCCGTATGTACGTTCCCAAATCAGGGTTTGAGTGTACACCCCAAAGATAGCATCGAGCAATTCAAGGTGGGTGTGTGTGTCCCCAAACTTGATATGCTGTATCTTCTTTCTCTCTTCTGGATCAGAGACCAGTTTGCCGAGGAGCTGTGCTGTGTTTGATAATAGGATATAGACATCCTTTTTAGCACGACTTTTCTCTCTTCTTTGATCCTGAGGGATCCACACATAGGTATCCTTCTCTACCCCCATCTTGTTATCAAACTCTTTTTTAGTGAGGTCATAGTGGTCTTGCACCCACTGTTGTTCCTCCACTGTGATCTCCTCTCCATCACTATGAATCAAGTCGATCATTTTTCGTCCTCCTCCTCCCGTGTAGGCAGGTGGTAAGGGATTACCATATGCTCCTCCTCCTCCCGTCTCTTCTTGTTCAAATCCTCCTTCATCTTCGTCTCCTCCATATCTTCCTTCATCATCCCAGCCCTCTTCTACTCCTCCTCCTACTCCTTCATCTCCTCCTCCTTCATTCAATCCTCCTCCTCCTCCTTCATTCAATCCTCTTCCTCCTCCTCCTCCTGCTTCTTCTTCTTCTCTTCTTTGATCTGCCTCCGAGAATTCACTCACTTCGGCGGTCTCTGTCGACATGACGTCGTAGTAGTGATCAACAGGAGGACAGTGTCAGCTCCTATGTTTGGTTTTTGTTCGTTTGTGTTCTGTTCCTCCTTCAGTCGATTGACTAGTGAAGAGAGAAACTAATAGAGAGGGTAGGATAAGATTCCCTGTCCTCTATGAAACACTGTTTGTATGTTTGTTTTTGTTTGAGAAAAATAGTCTTTGAGACTTTCTCCGATTTCTTGTTCTCCTTACTCAGATTACTTTCTCCTCCTTCTTTTCTATATTGTATCTAGTATGAGGCACTTGGACCTACACACAGATAGTAATAGAGAAGCTAGAAAAGCTCTCCTTGAGAAGTCGACAGTCGGTCGGATAGGTTCTCAGACCTACCTTTAGAAAACGATCAGAGATTTGCAAAAATACTCTGACGTATGTGTGAGATAATGCAGATAAATGCACAAACTAGAAGGGTAGAGTGTTGTGCTCCTGTCCCTATGCTTGTTTGTGTTTTGTGTGTGTTCCTTCACTCTTCTGTCCACCTCCTTCTTCTTGGTCTCTGTGTGAGAACAGCAAGAACGACAGAGAGTTTGTATCTGATGTCTCCTTGTGAGCACACAGATACTGATTGGGCTAGAGGGTACGAGACACCTGCTTGAGACCAATCAAATTATTTGTTTTGTGAAAGAGTTATGAGGGAGCTGTGTTGGAGTATTTGTTTTCGTCTGACGTCCCCGTGTGAGACAGGTCAGTGAAAATTCACTCTGTTGCCTGTGTGGCAAAGCAGAAAGAAATCACCCTAGTGATGTGGACTCCAAATGTAATGCCCCCAACGATAGCTCGTAAAAAGTCGGTAATACAACCAAACACAGTCCTCAAGAATGAGAATGATGTCTCGTTGTATTAGCTCAGTGAAGCCAAAAAGGAAAACGGCAACAGACCAGGAATAAAATGGCATCAGGTCCAATCCGGACAAATAATACTGAAAAACAAGCTGGTGCACCTGTCACCAGGAAAAGGTATTTTTTACCGGCTATCCGGGGGGTGATGCCTACAGATGAAGGCGTGAAGGAAGCTGACAAGAAAATGAAAAAACTGAATGTAGGATCGCCGGGGACATCAGGGTCAGGAAAATACACTGCACAAGAATTTGATCTTTTTTTTGAAGTGGACGGAAAGGGTAATGTGTCTGCTGGAATTTCAAAACCCTTAAACAAGTTATAAAATCCTTGTTTGTCGTTGTCAAAGTATGCCTTGGGGTCAAAGATTACGTCATTTACTTCGCGTTTTCTCGGGTGTGTAGTCAATATTTTATACAAATCAACAACATTCAATTTGGCGGGGTTTTTACCTAGCGCTATCCAGTCCTCTTTTGATAAGTTGGTCTTTACTCTTTTGTTTTTGAAGAATGATTGCATTCTGAAAAGAAAAATGATAATCAGCACTAAATTGCACTTCACGGTTCAACAAAATCTACAAAAAGAATTTTTCCTGGGCAACAGATGTGGGTGGTAAAAAAAAAACGACGACACGATGTTTGTGTGCCCATCCTTGTACGATGTCTACGTAAATTGTAAAGACTTTGAGGCTGTGGTAGTCAGCATCGTTCGCTCTACGCTCGTCGCTTAAGACTTTGCGGTAGTCAGCATCGTATTACAAATCCATTATCTCTTTTTTCTTTCTAATCCGGTCACTACTACGGATGTTTTCCGGTTTTATGTCTAATGACTTTAATAAGTTAGTATTCTTTTTTTCCTTAGTTGCTTCTTTAACTTTGTCGGCTAGTTGAGGTTTAACTTCTTCCGGTTCTTGTTCTTCCATTTTGGACTTTAATAATTGTTGAGGACTGACTAGTTCGCTTTCACCGAGTATCACTTTAAAGCCTTTCCGGCCTTTAACTGTATATACTTTCTTTGAATACTGAACATCACCCTTAGAAAAAACCGTTCTTTCTAGTTCTTTTCTAACTGTTGAACCCTTAGAAAATTTATTAATAAGACAGGCTCTGTATATTTCTTGATCGTTTTTCTTTTTACCTTCATAGACTTCCATAGGTGTGGCTTTTATTGTATTATGGTATGTATTATTATAATTATCAACAATTTCATTAATGTAAGGAACCCAAATAAAATTATCATTCACTTCCCACATAAAATTTAAATCATTCCTTATTGTTCTAATAAATCTATCTACAATACCCATAGTTCGGTGGTCGCCAACTTCGTTAGTTGTGTGTTGAATTCCGTTGTCTTTAAAGTATTCAGCGACTTGTCCTTTATATTCACTGCCGTTGTCGGACGTAATCCTTTAGGTTTCTGCATTTTTTTAAATCCTTCCAATACTTCGCCAGTTGATTTATTTTTGATCGGTTCAATCCAGCCACGACGAGAATAAACATCAATCATTACTAAACCAAAGTTGTAGTTTTTGTTTCCTTTCTTAGTAGCTATTTTAGACATATCCATAAGGTCAATAAACACTTGGCTTAATGGTTCAGGTTCAGGGGCTAGTATAGTATTCCATTTTTTAGGTGTTTTGGATTGATGGTGTATTTCAGAAGCCTCTTCAATTTTCTGTTTTTCAAGTTCTTCCTTATCTTGCGGAGACTCCGCCTCCGTTTCAGTATTTCGTGGATTGCTGTGCTTATGGTCCATTGCTGTATGCGACTAAAAAAGTAAGGTAGTTTATCACGATATATAAAGAGTAAATAATAAGTCGTACATAAAGTTATATATTGAAAGATTTTAAAAAGCTTCAAAATTTAAGAAATATCTTTGAAACATCATTGTTTTCTTTTTTTGACTTCTCTGGTTGTCCCGCATAACATTGACATTAACACGGCCAGTCTTCTTCCCTCCTTTCTTAGGTTTTGGCTCTTCCTCGCTTTCCTCGCTCTCACTCTCGCTCTCTTCTAATTCAGGCACTTTCTTTTTTGCCACTTTCTTCACCTTCTTCTGTTTGGCTTTAAGTTTCATACCCGCAACCCGTTGGGCAACGATATCTACAAAGTCGTGTTCTACTTTCTCATCGCTTTCACTGCTTTCCTCACTTATCTCACCATCTCTGCCATCAATCATATCCTTCGCCAACTGCTTCTTAGTGATGTGGTCCATCTTTTCATCATTGGTCATTTCTTTCGCATTCTTAGCCTCTTCCTCCGCTAGTAATTCCCTTGCCCTCTCAATCTTTCTTTGCCTCGCATACTGTTTCTTCATTACAGTCGCTTTTTCAAGATTTTTTATGGCAATCTCTCTATTTCCTCTCTGCATAGATTTTCTGATGGAAAATCGGTTTGTTTTTTTAAACAAAACTTATTTCGGTTGTATATCTAACCAAAAATAATTTTTTATCGGATTAATTATTACCCAAATATATATATATCAATGTCGCAATATAAATCATTACTCGGTCTTAATGAGCTGGCCGTTGATAGTCTGAACATACTTAACCTTGATTTAACGAACACTAATATAGTGGGCTTAAATACAGACAGAATACCAGAAGATGCTGACCCTGTAAATCTTTATTACACTGACGGACGATTTGATACACGATTGGCTACCAAATCAACATCAGACATCAAAGAAGGAAAAAATCTATACTACACAGAGCAACGAGTTAGGGACAATGACGAAGTCAAAGCCTCAACTCAACACCGCTCTAATACATCCAACCCACACCAAACCAGTCTATACAATCTCATAGATACTAACATATCCGCACCAACGGTCGGGCAATACTTAACATATAATGATGTAGATGGTAAATGGAGAAATACAACCCTGGGGTCAATAGACACACTCTCTGATGTAGTCATAACGGCACCAGTGGCGATGAATAGTTATCTAACATATAATTCAATAAACTGGGTAAATAAAACCTTTCCGATAAATGTGGATGAAACGGGCAATATTAGTATGGGAGGTTATTTGAACATAACGGGAGTTAATTTACTAAATACAAAAGATGTTGATGATTGGATAACAGAACACATAGCGAACAATGCGAAAGTGTCCGCGGATGGTTCAATTAACACACACAGCGATGTATTGATAACAGGCACACCCGCCGATAACCAACTGCTCATTTATAGTACAGGGCAATGGAGAAACACAAACTCACCTTTTCTGAGATTGGATGGTTTGGCTATGATGTTTGGAGATTTGAATATGGGAGGTTTTAATGTAGTAAATGTAGGCAATGTTGATGGTGTTGATGTTTCCGCCCTTGATAGTTCCGCGGTTAAATTAACGGGAGACCAAACCATAACAGGGAATAAAATATTTACTACTTATTTGGGTATAAAAGATTCAAATCCATTAAATACAGGTAAGTTATTCTTCAACTATAATAATAATACTGGTTCTATTTATTCTTCGGAGGTAGGTGGGGCGACGGGATATCCACTATCTATTGTTGGTTCGTCCATAACCCTTGCTTCTACCACGGGGAGTGGGATAACACTGACTGGCAATGTTTTAAATTTTAACAGCACAACAGCAATCAGCGGGCTTCCAGCCCCATTCTACGATGGCGATGCTTCAACAAAGGCTTACACTGATACGAAACTGGCAAAGGACGGCACAACGGCTATGACGGGCAGTTTAAATATGGGCGGTTTTAACATAACAAATGTTAGTAATGTTGATGGTATTGATGTTTCGGCTCTTGATACCGCAGTCGTTAAACTAACGGGAGACCAAACCATAGCAGGAAATAAAAAATTTTCATCAACCTTAGAAGTAAGTGGTTCATCCAATCCTACTACTTTTGATGGTATTGGCATAGCATTTGATACAAAAATAGGAATGATTGCAGCACAAAAAACAGCAACAGCGACTTGGTATCCGATACAAATAACGGGTTCGTATGTAGAGTTATATTCAGGTAATACTTTAATTATAACCGCAACTGGCACTACACTATCTTTGAATAACAACAAAATAACAAACTTAGCCACACCATCAGCAACAACGGACGGAGCAAATAAAAGTTATGTGGATACATTAGACGGGCAAAATGTGAAACTAACAGGAAACCAAACCATAGCAGGAATTAAGACATTTAGCAATGCCCTTGAAATAACTGGAAATTCAACGAATGCAACAACAAAAGGAACATTCGTGGTTTTTAACTCCACAGCCAATATAGGAACTATCGGATGCCTTGATATGGGCACGGGCGTAAATTATAACTTTGAAATAAATGCGAAAAAAATAAGTTTCATTATTGATGGGGCAATCGTCGGTTGGGTAAATGCTTCGGGGCTAGATTGTAATAGTAGCAAAATAGCCAACCTTGGAACTCCGACATTAGCGACGGACGGAGCGACAAAAGGGTATGCGGACACATTGGACGGGCAAAATGTAAAACTAACAGGAGACCAAACCATAACAGGAAGTAAAACATTTAATGGTGCGAGCACTGTGATAAAATATCTAACTCTAACAAATACTGCGGATTTTAATAATCAAACTATCACTAATGGTGGAAATATAACATATAATGGGGCGAGGATATTAAACCAAAATGGAGGAGATATATTCTTTTCACAGACATCAGGTGATTGGCAGTCTTTCTTATATACTTTAAACACTGATTCAAGCGGAACCGCCGACCAAAGAGGCTACCTATTCACGAATGTAGCATTTGATGTAAAAGGAGCAGGACTTTATATTTCAAAACTTTTGGATAATAAAAGTGCTTCGTCTGACATCGTCCGTTTTAACAATGCTGGCGGTATGCGGTTTTATGGTGCTTTGGATATGAATTCAAACAACATAACAAGTGGCGGAACAATAACGGGAACTACATTAACGGCAACTGCTGGTATGACTACAACAACGGCAACCGCGAGTGGCTTAATAACGGCAAATGCGGGTATATCAACAACAACGGCAACTGCGAGTGGATTATTAACGGTGGATGGAGGATGTAAGTTATCTATCCAAAATAAAACAGATGGAGGAACAGGACAAGGAATATTTATGCGGGATACAGACAACACAGGTTGGGGTATTTATATGGCACAGCCAGGGGCGAATAAATCATTAGGTGGAGGAACAGCAGTGGCAGGCAACGATATTTCAGGCTTTGCTATAAGATTTAGAAGTGGTTCTGCTTCGGCAGATGGTTTTGTATGGGAAAATGCTAGTGAGCAATTGTTAATTTCATTGAATGGGGCAAATGGAACTTTATGGACAAAAGGATTGATAACGGCAAATGCGGGGATTACATACACAGGCACACTAACAACGGCAGCAGCATCAACTAATGGGGCAAAAATAGCAATTCAAGGACAAACAGACGGGACGAATGCGAGAGGAATATTTATGTGGGACATTGGAGATTCAAACTGGGGTATTTATATGAGCCAGTCTGGGGCAAATAAAGCATTAAGTGGAGGAACAGCACCAGCAGGAGGAGTAGGCGGAGGATTAACTTCTTATTCTATTAGATTTAGAGTGAATGATTCTTCAACGAGTGGGTTCATATGGGAGAATAATTCAAATACTGCTTTAATGTCTTTGAAAGCAAGCGATGGGCAATTATGGGTATTGTCTAATCCAATTCAATATTCAGACAGGAGAAAAAAAGAAGATACAAAGGAATGTTTAGGCTTAGATTTTATTAATAAGTTAAATCCAGTTTGCTATCGTATGATTGATGACAAAAAGAAATGTAGGACTGGCTTAATAGCACAGGAATTAGAAGAAATACTAACAGAAATGGATATGCTAGATTTTGGCGGTTTTATAAAAGAAACAATTATGGTTCCGTGTCCAAAGCAAAGAAAAGAATACGAATTGAAAGGTGTGAGTGTTAATCCAGAAGATGTTAAATGTATTGATAGTGGTGATGTCGGTTATGGTATAGGTTATTCAGAGTTTATCGCACCATTAATTAAGGCCGTTCAACAATTATCAGAAAAGGTAGTTAATTTAGAAAAAGAAAATAAAACTTTACTTAATATACTACAAGACCAAGCGAACCAATTAGCAGAAATCAGAGCGGAAGTATTTACCAATGCCCCCTAGATTACATCCACCACCACCAATCATAGAGACGGAAGACCTCACACCAGAGTTGAAGAATCGTGTGCTAGATGTCCAAATTAAGCAGGAAGAAAAGAAATTAGACCACGAATACGAGGACAGCTGGGATTGCTGTTTGACAAAGCGAAAAACCGACAGCCGTCTTATTAAGTATCTGTTTCAAATGGGTATAATGCATTATCGCCATCATCACCCTTTGTATCGTGAGGCTGTCTGAAAAGAACTTGCCGTGCGAGGTTGCCAACACTTATGTCGGTATTTTAACACTATTGATTGGGATATGCCTTCCTTCTCCATCTTCAAGTAAGAAATGAACATTCATATAGTTGAGTTTTATACCAAGAGCTATCACCAGCACAGATTAGCGGAATAGCTTCATCAAAACTAACACACCAATCGCTCATCGGCTTATACACACATTTAAATTTGGTTTCTATTCCTTTTTGAATACAATAAAGACAACTTTCATTTTTTTTATCGCTGACCCGTGAATAGAAATCACAGGCGGACCGACCTAACACAGAGCACACAAATAATAATATTAATAACATAATATATTATACAACATATAGAAACAAAAAAACACAAATGGCTGACTACAAATTCCAAAAGATTATTTTTCTAAGTAATGATTTTCCAGGCGGTGTTTGGTAGCAAGACATTTGACAAAAACGTTCAAATGAACTTTACCCCGACCAGAATGAATGTTAAGTTTATCCACTATATGAATAATACGACGGAGACGAAAACAAAAATCCTTTATATGGACCGCATTGGAATTATTGGAACATTCGCCGACAGCAACACCGCAAACATTTCAAATCTTAGCTACAATTTAGGTATTATTAATTGGACCGACGGGCAATACACTTTTAAAGTGCTTAAAACAGACAATGGCAGTATTGAAACTGACCAACTAGCTGGAAGAATTGTTATTTGTTTAGAATTTTTGGCTTGAAGAAAATATAGCGATGGAAAAAATTAACGATATACGAGTTAGACCAGTCAAGCAAAACGGAGATGGCGACAAGTTGTCTAAAGAATATAAGTTATTTGATGAACCGTATGCCAATATTTTTCTTCTCGCTCGCAAGAAGAGTGGCAAGACGACAGCACTGTTTGAAATCCTGAAACGAACTACTGACAAAAAGACCCGTATTGTTATTATAGCCAGCACAATACACAAAGACCACATCTACAAAGAAATGGTGAAGCACTTCAAGAAGAAGGGTAATCCAATGGCGATATACACATATTTGAAAACGGATGGATACAGTGGGATAGATTACGAGTTAGACAAGCTAAACAAGCCAGACGAGGAGCAAGAAGAAGGCGAAATCATTCAAGACGGGAAGGATGAAGTAGAAAAGCCAAAGTTTCTTTATTTTGGAAAAGAGGAAAAGAAGAAACAGGAGGGAGGCGAAAAAGTGGAGAGACCGAGCAAATACATCACACCAGAAGTTGTTTTCGTGTTAGATGATTTGGGTAGCGGATTAAGGGATAAGTCAGTTAGCGATTTATGTAAAAAAAATAGACACTACAAGTCAAAGGTGATTATGAGCTCGCAGTATCTTAACGACATGAAGCCTGAGGCGATTAAACAGCTGGACTACCTTCTTATCTTTCCAGGTCAGTCTCAGGATAAAATTGAACTAGTGTATAAACATCTGGACCTTGGCTACGATCTTGACTACTTCATTGAAAAATATCACGATGCGACGAAAGAGAGATTTAACTTTTTGTATGTGGATGCGGTGTCTGATGAATTACGAAAGAACTTCAATATTCGTTTAAAGTAATTTTATTATTATTTATTTTTTTCACACATTATACAGATGCCAACATCACCAGTGATTATTTCACAACCATCGGGATACAATATCAGCTACAATCCAAGCCCAGTCAGTATGCCACAAGCAGGAGGTGCGAAGAACAAGAAGAAAGGAAAAAAAGAAACAAACAGGAGGCAAAGTAAACTGGAAAAAAGTCGGACAAGCGATATTGGATGCTAATAGGTTTATCAAGAAGAATCAATTGATTTCAAGGGGTGCTACTTTTCTGAGCGATGTCGGAGTGCCTTATGCGGACCGTGTAGCGAAGGCGGCAATTAAGCAAGGATACGGCAAGCAACGAGGAGGAGCCGTTAAGTTTCGGTAGGGGTATTAAACTAAACTTTATATTAATTTTTTTCTATAACATATACGATGGTTGTAAAAAAAACCGCGAAAACAACGGCCCCCCAGAATATACAGAACAAAAGATGGTCGACCATATATTAAAGTGAAAGGCAAACGAGCATATCTCAACTTTGGCGAGAAAACGAATGACCTTTCAACACTTCAAATCGTTAAACTATTTCTCAAATATATGAACAAACCCCGAGGGAAACGAAAAGAAAAAGCCCGCGAGAAAGTAATTAAGTCCGACTTCAACCGTCTTGAATACGAGAACCGCAATCAGGTAAATAATCAGCTAGATAAACTCAAACTGGAAAAGTATGAGCAAATACACGAACTAGAAAAGAAAGACAAAGAAGCAAAAGAACAACAAAAGAAAATAGAAGAGCGAGAAGCAGAAACGAAAAGAAATGAACTCGCACTAATACAGACCGAAACAGCACAAGCTCAAAGATTGGCTAATATTGACGGAGAAATGAAAAGACAAAATGCGATTAACGATGCTCTGCTTGAAAGAGCAAGAGTATTGAATGAAGCAAAAGGTGAATTAAAAAGAAGTGAAAGAAAACAAAGGGAAAGAAAAGGAAGACAGTATGTTTTGTCCGAAGAAGAAGCCATAGCATTTGCTGAGGAGATTAAGAGAAGAAATGATGAAGCGAAACAACGACAAGACGATTTAAGACAGCAAGCAATGGAAGCAGAACAGAAAGCGGAGGAATCAGACAGAAAAGCATTTATAGCAAATCTAGAAAGAGCTCAAACTTTATTTGCTAGTGGTGGCAAGAAAAGACAGATTAGTGTCAATAGTTTAGCAAAAAAACTAGGGTGGAAAACGAGGGGGAGCAAACACGGAAACAAAGATGTTGAAGGCAGAACGGCCAAAGGTTATATCCAAGAAATCATAGCTGTTAGACAGGGCGAACTTAACATAACCCCTAATATGACACTTGAAGAATTGGAAAATGCTTTAATAGGTCTAACCGCACAGGGGGGAACTGGTGCTAAAAAATTGGAAGATATCATTAAAAAAATATTAACTAAGATGATGATAAAAAAGCATTTGAAACGAAGTGAATGGAAGACCAAATCAAAGAAAAAAGAAATAGTAAATACCCTAATAAACAAAATGTATGCCGACCCCAACACATATAAAGCACTTTCAAATGAATTCCAGATACAACAATCAACCACCGAACCAGCGCCAACACCAGAGCAACAACCGCCAGCCACCGAACCAACACCAGCAGAAGAGCAACCACCAGCAGAAGAGCAACCACAACAACAACCACCAGCAGAAGAGCAACCACCAGCAGAAGAGCAACAAAAACTACCAGCGAACTTAGCTGGGGAAGGTAGAGGGCTAATGACGGATGAAATAGACAACATTATGAAAAAGCACGAATGGTATTTGGGGACTGTGGCGAGCGACGAAATAAACAAACTGAAACCAGAAAAAAGAAAGAAGTATGGATTCATAATGAACACAGACCCGAGCACCAAAAAAGGGCAACATTGGATTGCGGTTTATACTTCTTTAGACGGCGATAGAAGCATAGAGATATACGACCCACTCGCTTTGTATAAGCCGACTGAAGGCTTTCTACATCAAATGAAACAGCTTATTGAAAAGAGTAGGCCGAGCACATACTTATTAATGAAGGTTAATCAGGTTAAAAACCAAAGCGACACGACAGATACCTGCGGGTGGCATAGTATGAGGTTTTTGTTAGAGCGGGCGAAAGGGAACCGCTTTAAATTCGCCAGCGGTTGGACTGACTTAAAAGAAAAAGAAGCGGAGGAGTTGAAAACCCAGAACGCCTACGGCTTTGACACTTTTATTTAGCCGATTAAAACAAAAATATATTTTTTCATTATATAGGTGCGATGGAGTATCGTGGTGGGCGAAGTAGCAACATTTACTATGTCAATAGTAAAAATAGGATAAACGGCTCGGACAGTGATTTCACTCACTCCATTGATATGAAATCTCTAGACAACCCAACACATTGTAAAATTTTACATATCTATGTGCCGAAGTCGTACTACTCTGTGGCAAGTCCTTACAACACTTTTATTCTAAGTGAAGACGGATACGAGGCACTAATTACGATACCCGAGGGTAACTACACAATGAACAACTTAAAAAATAAACTGACCGAGGTGCTAACCGCAGACAGTCCCAACGACTACACATACACAGTCACGAGCAACAATACCAACATTGAACCAGAAGACGGCAAGCTATTATTTACCGTAGCGAAGAACGGAGGCATTCAACCACGGTTTATATTTGACACCGAAACTCGCATCCACGAAGTAATGGGTTTTGACCGCGACTCAACATACTTCTTTGCTAATAATACCATTAGGTCTCCAAATGTCATAATATTGACTGGCGAAAAGACTTTATATCTTCAAAGCGACCTCGTCGGCGAAGGCGATAATCACGTGCTCCAAGAAATATACACAGCGAATGAAATCCCGTTCGGCTCTGTTATCTACGATGGCTCGGGTAGTGAATACGGAAAACGGCTATCTACTAGTTCAAGCAATGTGTATCGGTTTTACTTAACTGACGAAAACGACCAACCCATTAACCTAAACTGTTTGGGTATCGTAATGACATTGTTGATTTACCGCGAGACGAATTATTTTAATTTATTTACATCATTTTTTAATTTGTTAAAAAGCCGTTAATTAATTATTTTATTTTTTTCTCATATTAAAATATAAGACAACCGTAAAAAGAGGAAAAACAAATGCCTACACAACACGGAGGCGAACTAGATTTCAGCAGGACTGACTACATCAGTGCTTCCTATCGTTTGAATAAGCTTACACCTCGTGAGGGTTCTATTAATGTCACTGTGTCTACCGCAGGAGGACAGGAAAGCAACTTTGACCTTATCAGCCGTCCGTTTAACTTGGCTCGCTCTGTTTTGAGTTTTAATTATGCTCCAGATGCGAAGGCGGCGAACTACAATAAATGCTTTATGGACTGTCTGGCCCCAATTAGACAGATTCAATCGATTACGAGAGGTGGTGTTTATCTGTGCGACATTAACGAAGTCGGAAATGTAACTAAGATGATTTGGAAACCCGAAACCTCCATCGATGATTTACTAGCTTTGGAAAACCACGACAATGGAAGCGGAGCTGGTTGTATGCTTCAAAAGTGTAATGCTACAACTACATTTCAACCCGCCAGCGATGCTACAAGGTTGGCCGCCTTACAAACAGCCTTGGCCGCTTCGGCAATAGCAGGAAATGCGGCGGGGCAAATTGATACTGGTATTGATGTTGCTAAGGCTCAGGTTCAGGCCGCATTAAAGGCTTGGATGGCACAACCCTCCACAAATGCTCGCCGACACGATGATACCCTTATTGCGAATGAGACTGGCACGAGTAAGTTCGTTAATGTTGCTTTTAATGAGGCTAAGTATTTTTCAGCTGGAACTACTAACAATGCCAGCCCGAGTGTTAATGTTAAGATTAATCTTGGAATGCTTTACAATACTATTTTCGCTTTGGATAAAACTATTATGTTTCCAGAAATTTTGACTTTGCGGATTGTTTGGCAACAGACACCCAAAAATCTTTTATTATAACAATGATGCTCTTTCTACTGGTGGAGGCACTGTTGCGGTGGCGGATTCAAATGTTACTATTACTAATCTCAGCCTGTTCTTAGCTGTTGAAACTAACCCAGATGTCGTTCAATCAATTCAACAGAAGATTATGAGCCCCAAAGGTATGAGCTTCAACATTGATTATTCTTATTTGTATAAAAATACAGTCGGAGTAGCTTCAACTTCTCAAAATGTTATCCTTAGATTTGACAGAGGCCACGGACGACGAATTAAGAAAATTTATCATTCTGTATTTAACACAACCGAAAATAAGAACACTGCTTACGACAATAGCAACCTGCTCGGTTCTAAGGTCCAAACTTTTTATACCACACTAGATGGAGCACGACTTCAAGAATTCAATGTTGATTGTCAAACTGGAAAACTAGAAGACTATATGTATCTTAAACCGAAGTTGGAAGGCTCTTCTTTGATGAATAGCAATGTTTATCAATACAACTGGGTTTGGTGCGATAGCTTTGACAATACTCGCCTTCTGTGGAGCAAGGACCAAAATGAAATCAGCGGATTGAGTCTAGACACCGAGCGACGATGGGAGTTTATTGCTACCACTGCTAATATTGCTGCCAATCATTACACATTTGTCGTCACTCAGCAAGAAGTAAATGTCAGAAACGGCACCATTACTAGGACCTAAGCAGGGGCAAGCCCCCGCACCCCCACCAGTTAGGTAATAGGTAGTAATTAATTTTGATAGATTATTAATTTTTTTGTTAATATAGGAACTCTAACAAAACATTTTTTTGAGGTTGTAGGAAGTTTTTTGTAAAAAAAGCTCCTATGCATCAACGAAATTTGATAGCACAAAATCCAGACGGAGACTTCATTAATGTCAAAGTCGGATATGACGGGCAACATTGAAACCAATAGTATGAAAGCCGCTTTCGGCGAAGCATTGGTCGGTCAATTATCACCAGTATTACAAGAGATCTTTCCCATACACTATCAATACACAAATATGGACATTAACTCAAACTGATGCGACCATTTCATTTAATGCGAATATGGCCGAACTTAAAACAGATGTGAAGACGACCGCGAATGCTGTATTGACGAGTAAAAAAAGAATTAAATACAGAACAGGGATGGGATTTATGTGTCGCTTCACTGCCTTATGGACTACGGACGAAACCAAGGACTACTATTCATTTATTGGCATTGGTGATAGTGTATTAGATAATGGTTTCTATTTTTACAAGACTAAAAATGACGGAATGAATATTCTCCATACCAAAGCAGGAGTGCCTACCTTGGTTCCGCAAGCGACTTGGAATGACCCGTGTAATGGAACAGGCGATATGCCTAATATGGATTGGACGAAGGGAAATGTATTTCAAATTCAATTCCAATACTTGGGCTTTGGTGCTATTAAGTTTTCAATTGAGAACCCGAATACAGGCGAATTCCAGCAAGTCCATATGATTAAGTATGCGAATGTCAACACGGGTGTCAGTCTTCGGAATACAACTCTCCCTTTTGTGGCACGAATGTTTAATAATGGCGGAACTGGAATACAAAGTTTGAAAACAGCAAGTTGTAGTATGTTTATTGAGGGGCCTAACACTATTAATTCAAGCATATCAAACGAAGCGGAAGGAGATGAAAAGGCGAGCACCACTGAAAGTCCAATTCTAAGCATAAAAAGTAAAACAACTTTTGATGGTGGTGCGACAAATTATTCAATTGTTTATCCAACTCTCGTAAGCATATCAAACGAAGACAGTAAGGTTAATATAGTGCGAATTGTAAAAACGACTGGAACACTTACGGCTGAGACTTTGCGGATATTGATGCTAAAACTTCAATCGTATCAAAGGACACCTCTGCGACGGCTCTCGGCGGTGCCACTATAACGGATGTTATCCTTAAACTGTATATTATAGCCAGCTTATTGACCTGCGAACTTACGATATACAACTCGCACCTGGCGAAAATCTAACATTTTTACAAAAGTCTGTATCAACTGTCGCGAATGGAGGAAATGTGAGTGCTATCGTTAATTTCTTAGAAGATCAATGAAGCAAAAAAAATACAAATTCTTTACAAATACTTCTTCAATTCAGCCGTATTTCGGCACCACGGCTGACGAACTAGCCATTCAATATATGGCTTATCAATCTTTGCGATATCTTCAAACTTCTTTCCCTTGTATTTGCCGAATTGAAAAGTGTCTTTGGGTTGAGTATTTCTCTTTTCTTCAATCGCTTTTATTTCGTCGTGGATTACCTTTTGAACATCTTCCAACGAGAAGGATTTTTTTTCTCCTTCAATGGAAAGTTTTTGGAACTTCTCGCACAGTCTTGTTAGGGTGGTCATAGTAGGGTGTATATAGTAGGGTAATATAAAAAAATAAAAAATAAATAATTAATATAGAATGTCCGAATGGATAAAGTTCGTTAAGGCTTACTCTGCTAAGCATAACATAACCTATGGTGAAGCATTGAAAAAAGCTGGTAAAGAATACAGGAAGCAGAAGGGAGGCAGTGCGGAGTTATCTGAGGATGTCTATTTGTCTTCGTCAGAGAGAAAAGGTGCGGAAGGATGGAAACCAGTCGCAAGCAAAGAAAAATCAACAGTGTATGAGAAAGACGGTAAGGCGATTGTGGCATTTAGAGGTTCAGCAGATAAGCGAGACTTACTCACCGATGTCGCATTAGTAAAGGGAGTATTGAAAAGAACTCCGAGATATAAAGAAGAACAAAAGCTGGTTGACGAAGTGATAAAGAAATATGGAAAAGATAATGTAGAGTTAACGGGTCATAGCCTTGGAGGAACGATTGCGAAAGACCTGAGCCGACAGACGGGTGTAAGGGCGACCACATACAATAAAGGCAGTAGCACAAGAGACCTCATTGAAGGAGTGATTGACCGAGTGGCGGTGAAAGTTGATCCAAAAGGTAAAAGGGCAAAAACTGCGAAGCTGACCACGAACTACCGAACCGCATTTGACCCAGTATCATTGCTGGGAGCGACAGCTGTGAATACTAAGCTAGTGAAACCAAAAAAAGGAATTCATACGATAAGAAGTTTCAAGGGTAGGGGCAAGCCCCTACAACCCCGCGGTGGGGTTCGAAAGGGGTTTCCCCTTTCAAAGGCAAAAAAATAAATTTTCTTTCATCATTTTTTCATTGAATAACCGAATGGTCTAGTTTCAATCGCATTATCTACGATACCTATAATATTTCTTTTGGTGTAAGTAAAGCTGAATATTTTTTCTAAGTATTCGCTCGTTATTTTTTTCTGTTGCTTGTCTCTTGTTATCTTGCTGTTTTCTACAATAACAACTTTACCTGATTTTTCAATTCGTTTAGCAATCAATTTCTCTTCCTGAGTTTTAAGCAACTCTAACAATTCATTCTTGCCGTTCTCAATAAGGTCGTTGTTTTTAATTCCAAGTCCGCAACTGATGACACTTAACATATTTGGCAAATTTAATGTTTTATTGTTTTCATAATTCATACTAAAGCCTTTGACTTTCATACTTGCTTTGCCATTATCCAAGACATATCCATAACACTTTGGCCCGCCTCCGATATAGGTCATAATCTTTGCTCCGTGTAGTTCGTCCGTCCATTCGCCTAACAACTTACCCGTTTTCACATCTGTTTCGCCTTTCGTTAAGTCTGTCGTGTACATGACACTGTCGGTATCGTGGTATAGAACTCTGTTCTCTAGTTTGTCCATCATCTCATATAGTCTAATCCTCGCGTGGCAAGTCGTAAATAAAGCAACTACAATATTTGTTTTTACTGGGTCGCTTACCGCATCCTGTTTAAGGTCATAACTCGCTTCTATTATTTTGTCGTTAATAATGTTTATGTTTATGTTATCAACTGACTTATCGTTCATTAACTTGTATAAGGTATCTTTATCTTTAATCATTTTGTTTTGAGTTTTGTTTTGCTTTTCACCAAACTTGCCCCATAGGCTATTCAAGCACAACTTAGCAACCGCTCGCCGTCCTGGGTTTTCTTCTATTTTGTTTTCGTCCATCTTAATACCCATTTTGACTTCCATACTGTCAATGTAGTTTCTTTTTTGTTCCTGTGTAATACATCCATCAGGATATCCGCTTGACTCTTGTTTAACCTTTAAGAAAGTTTTTATGTAATCTTTGAACAGGCTACTGCTCTGCTCCTTCCAATGCCATACCTCATATACCTTAATCAACTTATAGCCTTTGTCTAAGGCCTTGTAGATTTCGGGTGTTGCCCAAGTTCCCGTTATTGCTCGCTCGTTATCGGTGTGCTTACATTCATCCTTTTGTTCCGTCATTCCGCATTTATCGCATAAGTAGTACATTAGCTTTCCTATCCGCCTTTGGTAAAACGGGGTGTAGTAATTTTCTAGGCGGTAGCATCTTAACCTTAGCCACTCCGAAATATTCTCTGTTTATGATTTTGTTTCTCATATCTTTTCGGTCGTCGTCGTTGTTTGGTCGTATGATTTCGTGGTGCCCGCTAGGGTAAAGGTCGTAAAACATAACGGTCGGATACAGAGAGCATATGTCAACGTATTTCGCATATTCGTTGTCGTGTCGTGATTTCCAATACAATGTTAGAGCATCCGTTCTACCTCCAAACATTGCTTCTCGCGGGTTCAGTCCTTCTTGTTCAGTAATTCGTTCGTTCGTATCTTCCGCTAGGCTTTCACTCGTTTTCATTAATCTCCATTCACATTCCCAGATAATTACTAGTTTGCTGACTTGTTTGCTTAATTCTCGTCTCATTGTTGCCTTGTATAGTTCGCCCATTGTCTTGTTCTTCTTAGTGTTAATGGTATTACCATTGAAGCACTTTGGACATCCGTGCCAGAGACATCCGTGAAATTCGTAAGCGGTTTTAGTCTTTTCATCCCAGCCATCTACGTAAATAGTTGAGCCGCCAATACGAAACATCTTTTCACCACCATTGAAAGCGTGTTTGATATCCGTTTGGTCTAACCTGCTTCTGTAAGCAATCCATTCAACACAAGCCCGAGAGGTAATCCTGTTTTGCTTCTCCGCCTTCAACACAGCAATTGAACTCTCTGGCATAAACTTAGCCCGATACAAAGCCATAACACAACTCGCAATAGTTGTATATTGAAACGGGTCAATACCGAATTCTAGAAACTGCTTTCTAAAATCCATACATCCCCTTCTCAAAATGTCAACATCGCTATGACAGTATTCGGCAATTTCCTTCTGCATATCAAATGTGTTGTTTCTTTGGCTTTCATACCATTCTAAGAATTCAGCTCTTTTCTTATCTTTCATCGTGTAGCCGTAGTGCTTCTTGTGTGGCATAACACCAACATAATTTTTGTTCTTATCCGTATTGAAATAGTGAGGGAAGAATCCCTTTTTAAGTTCTTTCAATCCGAATGTTTTAGGAAAATCAGCCAGAGGCATAGTCAAGAAACTCAAACTATCAATGAAGCGGTATTTCTTCAAAGTCATTATCATTATCTTACCGCCCTGATATATGACGAATGGAGCCTGCCCGTTATCAACTAGCCACTTAAGAATAAACTGGCACTCATAACCACGACTGTTATGAGCAATGAATGTAAAGCCGTTGTGCTTAGATTCAAAAGCCCACTTACAGAAATCATCAATGTTCTTATGGATAACTGGTGGTTCCTTCGCATCGAAATACTGACTTTCCGAATGATTAACAATGTGCTCGCCCGTGTCCTCTGTCGCTTCAAAGTCAAAGAATATGTATTTCTCTGAAAAAAGTAATATGTCTTTCTTCACGATTTCGCATTGGTGTTCAAGTGGTTTCAGTTCCTTACAATTACGGCATTTCGCATATCCGCACTTGTGTTTGTCTTTCTTCCTGTAATTAAGTCCGCACGAAAGACATTTAGATTTGATATCGCAGTTCGTCTTCTTGTGATTGTTGAAACATACCGTATTTGGAAACTTTCTATTACACGAATAGCAATCAGTCCAATTGCTTTTATTGTTGATACCCTTACAGTCTTTGGTTTCGCAGATATTACATTTAGATTCGCAAGCGTGCCTTTCCATATAGCCCCTTAAACATAACTCACAGAAATTCTTTTTACTTACCATAGACTTCATATTGGTTATGGCATCGTAGTGGTTCTCTGTCTTAAGTATGTAAAGGTTCGTAAGTCGCTCGCCTGCCTCATCAAGTAAATCTGTCTTATAAACAATCCTGTGAGGAAATTCAACAATAACCAGATTGTATTTAATGTGGATAGCAAATGTATTAATTTCAGGAATACCGCACACATCCTGAATGACTTTCGCTTCTTCGTGTAGTTTCAAAGCCATCTCCTCCTGTATTTTTCGTCCCATCATCATTGTCTTGTATTTTTTATGTTTTTCAATTTTTGCTTTTACTACAACAATTGCTCTGGCTAAGCATATGTTGTCTGTATTATTAATTTGAATTACTCCTCTCTTTTTATATACATCCAATTTATTAATTACTTGAAGCCTCGTTCCGCCCGTTGGCATTTCAACAGATTTCAAAACGAATCTAAATTCATCCATATTAGAACCCTTTTCATCTGTATAAAGTTTTTCGTTGCTTTGAAATAATGCTGACAATCTTCCCAAAACATCGCTAACAGAAATCTCGTTAAGCTTTTTCAACTTTGTAGATACTGCTCCATAGTAATCTACAAACTTGATGCTTACTCTAACCATACTTCCCTGTTTCTGTCTTTTGATAAAGTCGTTCAGGATTATCTCAATAAACTGTAGAATATCATCCATACTGAAAGAAGTGAAGTTGCATCTAATCCTAACCCAATACTGGCTTTCATTAACACCCAGAATGTGTTTCTTTCTGTCAACGTGTTTGATTTCGTAGTTAGCATACCGCATTAGGTCTTTCACCCTTTCTTTTCTTTCTCTCACTTTCGCTTCAAACTGAGGCGGTAATGGTGGTGCTACTGGAATACCTTGTTTCTGTTCCTCAAAGTAAACAGCACCTCTTACTCGGTTCAAGTAATTTTGGGCAGTTGTTGTATCCACCTTATACTTTCTAGTCTTCGGTATTATATACAGCACATTTTGACCCCTAACAGTTTTGATTTCATAATTAATTTTTTGTTCCCTTAAATTTGTCTAACCTATACGTCTTACCGTTGTAAGTGTGTGTCTCCAATTGTATATATTGGTTAACAAATTTTTTTTGGAAAATTAAAGTAATTATCTCAATCGTCTGCCCCCGCCGTGGTCCGCGTGTGCTCCCGTGTCTATATATACGGGGGGCCCATGTTTAGATGGAAATTAGGGCGGGGCGGGCGGTGCGGCGGGCGGGGCGGTGGCGGTGCGGTCTGGGCTTCTCTTTCTCTTTTTTCTCTTTTCAACCATTCTATTACACCTTCACCTTTTTTTGCTGATTTAGGGTTAAGATTTTTCCAAAGCCCAGCTCTGATTTCATCGCTAGTAATAATAAATGTTTCAATACCTGATTTTTAAAAATCTTCTACATTTTTTCCTCTTTTTGCTTTTCATCATTTTTTCGTTTATCAACATCAATGATATTCTTTTGAATATATTCTTTTTCCCATTCAATAAATTCTTGATGTTTTTTTGTTTGAAAATGTCTTCGTATTCCGAGACATTAATTATGGAACCGCATTCGCATTCAAATTTTTAGTCTCTGCCATTGT